>MJUU01018850.1:263874-279814 GCA_002080025.1 Modiolus philippinarum
TTAAGGGACCAAAAAAATTTAAACAATAAGTACTCAGTATATAATTGGAATTTTATGTATAATTTTCATTTTGTGGTTTACATTTTCAGGGGGAAGTAGTACTTGAATTGCTTTTGGAATTCAAGTGAGAATTTATAATTTTGGCTTCGGTGCAAAATTTGGTAAATTTCCTGAAAATGTTAAAGACAATAATTTTTGAAATTCTAACATGAAATCATATAATTATGCAACTCTTTAATGTCATCAGCTAGTATCAACACTTAAATTTCAAAAATATGATTCTTATATTGGTAAATTTCCTGAAACTCTCGAAGACCCATTACTTTTTGGAATTTTACCTAGCAACCGTATCTTTTTTGGTGCCTTATAATCATTTTCAATAGTCAGATTGCAAAAAAAAACTTTGATTCTAATTTTGGTAAATTTCCTGAAAGTCTTCAAGACCTGTTATTTTTTTTGGAATTCAACCTAGCAACCATATCTTTTTCAATTCCAAAGGGACCGACCATTTAACTTGAAAGGGGGGGGTATGGTTTTTTTCTGGACAGAAATTTTTTTTTCGCGCTGTGCGCGAAAAAATTTATTTTTTTTAACTAGTACAAACAAAATATCTTTTTTAAGAAATAAACATTATTGTTTTGGGACAGAAAGCCGCATCCAGAATATTTTTTTTCATCACTTTTGCAGCAAAGAATTTTTTTTCACATAAAATCAGAATCAATATTTTTTCGAAAAAAACCATAGCCCCCCCCCCCCTTTCAGGTTAAATGGTCGGTCCCTATTAGTAATGATGATATTTTCAATTGTCAGATTGCAAAAAAAAAATTGATTCATATTTTTGTAAATTTCCTGAAAGTCTCAAAGACCTGTTATTTTTTGGAATTCTATCTAGCAACCATATCTTTTTCAATTCCTAGCAGTAATGATGATCGTTTTAAATAGCCAGGTTGCAAAAAACTTTGATTCGTATATTTGGTATATTTCCAGAAAGTCTAAAAGACCTGTTATTTTATGGAATTCTACCTAGCAACCATATATTTTTTCCATTCAGTAATGATGATCATTTTCAAAAGTCAAATTGCAAAACACCTTGATTCTAATTTTGGTAAATTTAATGAAACTCTCGAAGACCTGTTATTTTTTGGAATTCTACGATGCAACCATACCTTTTTCAATTCCTTACATTAAGAATTATTGTTTTCAATAGAAAGACAGCAAAAATCTTTGATTCTTCTTATTTTGGTAAATTTCCTGAAAGTCTTAAAGACCTGTTATTTTTGGGAATTCTACCTAGCAACCATATCTTTCTCTATTCCTTACAGTAATGATGATCATTTTCAATAGTCATATTGCAAAAAAACTTTAATTTTGAATTAAATTTTTATTGATGATTCCTATATATACATTTTCAAAACAAAAGTTTAGTGTTGGTCCAAAAAAAGATGAGCGGGGGGATTGCAATCTCTGATTGACTTTTTTTTTCATTCGTTTTGGCCTGGATTGACGGTTTTGTTCTTACTTACTTTCTTTTTATGCCCCCGCGACAATAAGTCGGGGGCATATTGTTTTACCTCTGTCCGTCCGTCCGTCATCCGTCCGTCCATCCCAGGGGGTACATGGTTTGTCCACGCAATTCCTACAGTTTTTATGCTAGAAACTTTCTATTTTGCAGATCATTTGTATATATATTGAAGATGTGCATGTGGTAAATATTTTGATTTTTTGTTAATTTTTGTTAAAAATATACATTGTTGAACTTAGTCATTTTTGGTGATTTTTCATAGAGGGTACATAGTTTGTCCGCGCAACTCCTCCTACAGTTTTAATGCTAGGAAGTTTTTATTTTGCAGATCATTTGTACCTATATTGAAGATGTGCATGTGGTAAGGATTTTGATTTCGGTTAATTTTTGTCAAAATTATACATTGTTGAACTTTGTTTTGGTATTCTACTAGTAGAGGGTACGTAGTTTGTCCGCGCAAATCCTCCTACAGATTTGATGCTAGGAAGTTTTTATTTTGCATATAATTTGTACTAATATTGAAGATGTGCATTTTTGGAAAAAAAAAATATACATCCTATAGTAACATGTGTTAAGCGGGGGCATTATATGTGTCTTACAGACTCAAATATCATTACTAAAATGCAAATTTGATTCAACCTTGGGCGGGGCATGTCATCCTCTAGTTTTATTTAGTCTTGTGTCTGATTAGATGTGAAAATCTCCGCTTTTTACAAAGTTAATATGGTACATATTGACCTGTTAGGTTTATATTGACCGAGACGACGTCCGAGGTCAATATATTCCTAACAGATCAATATTTAACATATTGACGGAGTAAAAAGTCCATGTAGTTGTCATGATATCTGGAGTAAAATTTTGTCACTACTCGGGAATTTAATTCGAAATCGAAGCTATATATTTGAAGGCGGATGTGGATCTGCCACCAACTAGAATGGGTTTCATGAGTCCTGATAGGATAAATAGATGCCTACATATCTATTATATTTGCAAATGAAAAAAAAAAACAAGCAAACTTTTTTTATAAACATGCTTACATGAAGTTTGCAATAAATAACATGAGACAACTGTTTAATTTTTCGTTGATTCCATTCGTTGCTCTGTAAATCATTTTAATATTCCTTATAAATGTGTAAAGCGTTTTCCAAGATTTTTTATATGATATTTTTCATTAGGCCTGTCTTTGCGAAAAACTATAGCCTGAAAGTCCAGCCAGATATACAGCGTCAATTAACTAAAATAGAAACATAGCGTCAATATATCTAAAAATAGAAACATCGCGTCAATACATTTGTATATGTAAAATTAGAAACAACGATAAAAATACACCAAATACTCCTAAAATTACGTGAGCGTTTTAGCCAATGAAATTAATAGAAACTTTTATCATATGTAATATAACAAAATATCGAGTTGTACTTTGTGGATACAATTATCTGTTTTGATATGACAGTTAACATCCGTATGCTGCAACGTATTTAAATTCATAGTTTAGTATATGACTGTCTGATACTTGATAAATAATCTTGCACGTTGGTCTTTTTTATACTGTCATCATCAACGCAACAAATCTTGAAACAAAACAAAATATGTGTGGCGAAACAGCTCTCAAGGTCAATAACAAAATAACGAGATACATGAGCATGTGAACTGTCAAAAGGGATGAATTTAAAATCTAAAATATAACATCAAGTTACAAAAACCACATATCAAAATAAAAGAGTAGAAACAATAAAAGGGTCGACTCATATGTCGTGAAGAATGAAGCAGTATTATAAAAATAATATATATTTCATACAGGTAAAAAATCTTTGACATTGTGTTTACACTGGTAGCAACATATTAGCCATTTAAAATCATACGACATCGAGACTCGTTAGTCATAAAATGATTGTTTTACGTTTAAACCCCTGGGTCTTAAAGTACCCAATCTAAATATAATCCGTTGTTCCAATTTTATAAGCACTGTTACTTGATAACTAAATACCGAAGTTATACTTGAATATCTTTTTGGCAGTGGTTAGGAAGTCTGAAATGATTGCCGACTGGGCAATCCGTATTATTACGGACAGAGCGAATGTGTTTCCGAAAAGCGGTCACCCAGTCGGCGGCAGGTCTCCCCTGCGTATATCTTTTGACACTGCCCACATATGATAACATATGCCAGATTTGCGGAACACCTTCGCTCTGTCCGTAATAATACGGATTTCCCAGTCAGCAATCATTTCAGTCTGGGGAAACAATCATTCTATAACTAACGAGTCTCGATGTCGTATGATTTTAAATGGCTAATATGTTGCTACCAGTGTACATACAATGTCAAAGATTTTTTACCTGTATGGAATACCTTTCAAGTCGTATTTTATCATAGTTCTACTGTCAAAAGGGTTATTAAACTGTAAAAGTTCGAGCTTTAGCGAGAACTTTTATGTTTAACCCTTGAGACAGCAGAACTATGATAATCAACGACTTGTAAATGATAGATTTTATTTCTCTATTTCTGAAAGTAATGCAATTTTCATGATTTTTAGTTTCTACCCCGTCGTTGGCCTCTTAAATGAATACTGCGAACATCACCGGAAATGAAATTTACATTGTATGGAAATCAACAAAAACAAAGATTTCATAGGTGATTCAAGACCATAAACAACGTATTCTTCGAGAAAATACTTGTTACATTGACTCAAAATAAGGAATCTAGGGTATATTTTGCTCTTTGAAGATAAGTTCGTAACCTTTTCAATATTCAATGAAATCGCGAGATCAATTTTTGTACATGTTGGAGAACACTTTGATCTCCCATGCAATGAAATTGACGAGAACAGCTTAAGAATTAGAGAAATTATTTTTATACGACTACTTCATTCTTCACGACCCACTTGACGACGACACTTTTGTCGAAATATATCGGTCGACCCTTATATTGTTTCTACTCTTTTATTTTGCTATGTGTTTTTTGTAACTTGATGTCATATTTTAGATTTTAAATTCATCCCTTTTAAGAGCTCACATGCTCATGTATCTCGTTATTTTATTAAATCTTGAAACAAATATGTATAGGTTAAGAGGTAAAAAAAATTCGTTCCTTTGGTTATCATGATACAGCCGTTATATGGTAGAATGCAGACATATTGTTAGTTTTGTGTTTTGTGCGCAATCCAATATTAAGTGAGATTCATTTTCTCTCGATAAAATTTACACAATCTTTCTTACATGGATTTTATTTTTCGTTGAATCATTTTTTTTTGCACATGAAGAAAAAATAGAATTATTTACTAGTATTATTATACTGAACAATTAAAAACAAAACATTGTATGCATATGACAGACATGTACTTAAGCATTCAGAACTGATCATTAATTATAGGTCAATCTTCCTGTTTTACAAATTTTATTTGACATGCATCATTAACTTCAAATAAATTGATGCAATTTATGACGAAATAAGTACTGTGATTATCATGTTGATCTGTGGTATTAATTTCAAGTCTGCTTGAAAGGCCAATTACCATCGACCTTCTCCTCTGGTATGTATTTACCATATCGACCCTAAGTGATACTTAAAAACAATAACCGAGGCTTCTGAAGGAGTCAGAGTATACATGTCATCAGCCAAAAAATGTTACTTATCGTCAAATTAATACACCACTTTAAATGTAGCCTGTGTCATGAGGGTGTTTTTATTCAAGGCAAATACGTATAACGTTAGGTATTTAATATTTTTGGTTATCAATTTGACCCTAGTACAAAAATTAACTAAACCATGAATCCGCGATTGAATGAGACATGAATGTTGCGTTGTTCGACACCTTGCGAGTGAAATCGCTCAAGTCGGTGCTAAGAGACTGTTTTAAACTTATTATGAGGTATGAGTGCTGGTTCTTGTTGAAGACCTAAATGTGACTTCAAGATGAAGAACAGCAATTAAAGCGTTAGTCTATATGCCAAACCTTACCATGTTTTTTCGGGAATATGTCCCCTGTACATTTAAATCATATCTTTTATTTATATTTGAACATCGATGTATTGTAGGGTACACTCCCTCCAACAGATCTAACCCCGAAGCAAAGTGTATTAATAATTGGACACATTTCGTTTCGGTTTGCAGTAAACAGTGAAGGGATATGACGTAAATGCAAATCAGACAAAGTCTCTACAAATACATGGTAAAACTAAGCAAAAGCACAACACTTTTATTTTTATTTTTCATCTTGAGGCCTTCAACAATGAGCTTTACTCGTACCTCATAGCAATTTCAAGACGGTTTGAGCCAGATGCAATTAAAATTGCCCGAGAGAATCTTAGACGACTATTTGACCTTGTATTTGACCGTTGTCGGGCACAGCCCCTCCGAAGACCGCTTCCTTTGGACATGCATGTGGGTAGAATGCAACGCTCTCAACATTAAAAGGTCCAAGGTAACGGACATAGATCAGTAGGTTCTCTCCTAAATTGACTTTATCCTTCTTATCGAATCATCATCCTGAATATAGCTAAAATATTGAGTACTGCACTTATCAACAATCAATTAATCAATGTATTTCCATTAATCAATACTGGATGCACTCCAACTAAATTTATTACTCATTGGAGATACAGTTGGAAAATTTTCATGTCTCCTATGCGACCAGCAAATAAATATATATTGCAGTATAACAATAATTAAAAAGCCCCTTTTTCTATCGTACTGCTCTGAATCAATATCTATGAGTTTCATCTTGTTTGTAAATGTATTTAGTAATAAGACGAGAAGACAGTGTGTTGACCTGCTTATTGTCTTAGCTAAGTTGAACTATGATGGTTTTGGCTCTATTTGACAAATCATTGCAAGTCCCTACTTAAAATGGAATATACTTTTAACCCTTTAGCATGTCCCTTAGTCATCCTATTCAAAATATAAAGATATATGTTACCCAATGTAAATAAGTTTTTAGTTTTAGTATCTTTCAGTTTTTGGGTTTTATGTTTTTATTGGGTGTCTTTTCTACATATATCGTTGATAAACCAAAATGAAAGACTATATAATTTTAAGTAAGAAGACTGCATACCAAGTAGTATGCAATATGTAAACAGCGTGCACTTAATTGTTCTTTTGAACTTGACATTTTGAATATGAATTTGACATGACAATATCTTTCTGGGGTAACCAAAACTTAAAATTCCGACCTATCCAAACAAACGTATTATCCGGAATGCCCTCTGTATTAAAATATATTGATTTCATAACACAAGTCTAAAACAAAAAAGAAATTTAGATTGATCCATGATCCCGGGAGTTTTTCCTGTGACACTTACATATTTGTGTTGTGCTGTGCACAAAGTAAATAAGGTTCATATTTTGATACCAGACAAAGTGATAAACGAAACACTATTTAGAAGAATGTATATTTATCTAATGATTGATTCGAAGAAAATCTTTTATTACTTTACTATATATCAATGAAAAGAAGAAAATATTCCTGAAAGAAAATTGAAGCAGGCTTATATTGATAGTTAATGAAAAATATACTTCTGACAATAAAGAATATTATTTTTTAACCACGCGTTAAATTTCGTGGTCAAATTTTTTTCTAAATTAATTAAAGACTGCAAAAACTGCCAACCTAAAATGAGTGTTGCCTCCAGGATGTTCAATTGCAGCATTTGGTTTCTCCTTGTTTTCTGATTCGGCTCAACAGCCTCACCATTTCGGGTTACATCTCAGTAGTAAGGAAAAGCATGTACAGTGTTCACTGCTTATTAACTCTAATTTGTCCGTCTTAAGATAAATAACAGCAGATGCCTAAACCTCACAGTTAGTGCTAGGTAAATATGGGGCCTATTTTGTTAAACATCACATTAATTCACACAAAAAGTATACAGGGGAGGGTGTCATTGTAATGTAAGATACTACTGATACACAATCATCAGCATCATACCTGGACCTATATCTCAACGTTGACAACTCTGGACGTCTAAAAACCAAATTCTACGTATGCGTGATGATTTCGACTTTCCAATATTGAACTTCTACATCAAGGGTATGTTCAATCACTATTGCACTATTGCAATTGTCACAACAGAAGTTTTACGGTCGTTACCATGATTTAATAGAGCATCACAATGTTTCTATTTCTCAGATGAGAATAGATATCTTTAGGTAGATCAAGAGTTTATTACCGGACTGACAAAAACCGACTGTGAAAACTTTATTTTTAACTGGCAATATGACAGGTGCCAAGCGTGGAGATAATGCCGCCTACCCTTCCGGGGCACCTGATACCTTAAGTTTTTGTAGGGGCTAGTTCTTTAGTTTTGTGGCGTTCTTGTTCATTTTTGTTAATTTTTTGTCTTTGCCATGCTGTCTCAGTTCATATTGGATATGATTTGTCGTGATTTTGGATTTTTGAGTTTGATATTTTCTATTTCCTCATTTTTAGCTCACCTGGCTATGCCAGGGTGAGCTTTTGCCATCACTTTGCGTCCGTCCGTCCGTCCGTCCGTCCGTAAACTTTTCATTCAAAGATCTTCTCTAAAACCACTGGGCCAATTGAAACCAAACTTGGCCACAATAGTCCTTGGGTGGTCCCCTTTAAAAATTGTGTCGCCCAGGTCTGTACGTCATCCAAGATGGCCGCCAGCTGGGACCAAAATTTAACATTGGACCCATTGGAAAAAAAAACGTTTCAAATTCTATTTCTCTGAAACTACAGGGCCAATTTGAACCAAACTTGGCCACAATAGTCCATGGGTGGTCCCTTACAAAAAAGGTGTTTTTTAGGTCCGCCCGATTTCCAAGATGGCCGCCAGCGGAAAACATAGTTTTAACATTGGACCCTATGGGAAAACACTTTCAAAGATCTTCTTCTCTGAAATTACAGAGCCAATTAGAACCAAACTTGGCCACAATAGTCCTTGGGTGGTCCCTTACAAGAAAGGTGTTTTTTTTTAGGTCCGCGTGATTTCCAAGATGGCCGCCAGCAGAAACATAGTTTTATCATTGGACCCTATGGGAAAACATTTTCAAAGATCTTCTTCTCTGAAACTACTGAGCCAAATGGAACCATACTTGGCCACAATAGTCCTTAGGTGGTCCCTTGCAAAAAAGGTGTTTTCAGGATCGCACTATATCCAACATGGCCGCCAGTGGGGAACATAGTTTTAACATTGGATCCTATGGAAAAACACATTCAAAGATCTTCCCCTCTGAATATACTGAGCCAATTGGAACAAAACTTTGCCGCAATAGTCATTGAGTGGGCCTTTGCAAAAAGGTGTTTTTCAGGTCAGCGCGATATCCAACATGGCAGCCAGCGGGGAACTTAGTGTTTCCCATGGGGTCCAATGTTAAACTAACAGAGGTCTTCTCCCCTTCAACTAATTAGGGATATTGGATTTATAGTTTAATTATATATAAGGGCTCTTTAACATAAAATGTCTATGTTAATCAAGGGCCAGGTGAGCGATACAGGCTCTTGAGAGGCTCTTGTTGCTTTGGTATTTTGTTTGTCGATGTATTTCTCTCTGCTTTTGAAGCTGCCAATAATGTCATAGTGTGCTTGAGGGTGTTCGTCTAGTGCATCTGATTTAATTTGAATTCACTATTAAGATGTCTACATATAATTTTGTGTATTTGATTACGGGGAGGCAATATTTATAGGAATAATATAAAAAATTTCACATGTTCATGAATTTTTGAGAAAAAAAAAAGATTACCCGTATTGTTTTGACAAACTTCGATTTTATAATTTTTCTCTCTTTTCTGCCTTTTTTGCTTACGTATTCGTTTGGTATGGTACATGTATACCTACATTTTCATCAAACCTATGGTTTATTTGAATTAAAAAATACTATTTTCTTCCTATATAGACTATACTGAAAGGTCACCGTCTGTCTATTTATAGGGAAGTTTCTATTGGAAAAACGAGTTGGGTACATTTTTGATATTTTCCCACTAAAATTAAAAGAATATATTTGTTGACCTTTCAATCGCAGAAATATATATATACATATAAATCAAGCCTTCAATTGTCACTCGGTTTTTATGGGTGTTTCAACTGTTTACTGCTTTACTTTCTTTTGTGGTCTTGTATGTCAAACGATACATTCTAGTTTTGTCTTCGTTAGTTATGGTTGTGGTACTGATTTGCCCTTGTCAGTTGTTGAATATTGAAAAGATTTACAAAAGCTTTCCAAGTTTGATGGTTAGCGTAGTAACAAATAGCAATATTTAATTGGCTTTGTCCAAGGGTCAGAAACAACAAAATACCGAAGTTACTGTGAATTTAGTTTCTGCATATGCGCATTTCGACAACTTGTGTCTCTTCAGTGCAGATCAAATCACTTGGAAATCCTTGAACCGAAATATGAAATAGCAAATGAGTTACCAAACAGATCTTTCAACACTATGTATGGGTCACTGACCGTGCTACTTGTGTCGGGACAGGGCATAGTTACCCTTCCTAAGCACCCTAATGTCACTTCCGGTTTTTATTGTAGTTAACAAAGTAGTTTTGAATTATTTGTTTTTATTTCCGTAATTCGCGGCTGTCTCATGGGTTTGTCCCATGTTTGTGGACTTTGTTTTTTTTGTATTTACTCTATCATTTGTTCCTGTCGTTGTTTCATTTTTAGTCAATAGAACTGCATGTACCTTTATTGGAATTTATACTGTATGACACATGAAAGGATCACCATAGCTTTGATTGTAAAGATCCATGTATTACCAGGACAATCGGATCATAAAAATGTCTCTCTCAACTCAAATATTTTTGAGTCATTTAAATGACGTGCATGTGTAAAGTTACATTTTCACTTACTTAGATTTTTACTATAGTGCATGGAACACATCTTCATCTTTTTTTTGTCCTGGTATATTTTCCACAAACATATCAATTAAACTCAAAATAAATAACAATATACAGGAAACATTTATTAAATAAGCTATAAAAAATCAAATAAAGGAACGATAAAAACAAATAACTTTTATTTATTCATATTCTGTTTGACCCTATTATAGACCTGAAGTTTGCATAAATGTACATTTATTCCAATGCTTTAAATAATTTATTAACTGCTTCAATAGTTTTTTTCGCAAATTATTTTACTGCAGATTTTTTAAAGTGTGAACCGAGGTCGAACTTGTGAAACAGATGACAAAAGATTACTATCTTTTCAATTAATTGTTTCATTTCGCTAGTTTTTTATTCAAATTTGTAGTAAGAGATTAATCATTATACATTAATAATTAATATGTAAACAGAAATATTAACCATGGCATTGAAAGATAAATTTTCAAGTTCACCAAAGAATTCAATGATCACATCTAAAAAAAACATTGAACTGGGTATTGTCAAATGACCTTGAAAGTATGACTGTATCCAGGATATTGCAGCCCTTAGTTTCCTTGATGCTGGATTTGATGCGTTGATGTATTAGACGATAGATGACATCTGTAAATATAAAAGGATGAAAATCTCAATCAGTTTCATTTTTAAAACATTTAATAATAATATTTTGTTTACGCTGATAACATTATCGTAGTCCAATAAATTATACGATTTTTAATTTAAAACAAAAAACAAAAGTCTTTTCATTCCAATTACATTAATGTAAACGTTTTCAAGTATCTATTGAGCTGACTATTAGACTAATATTATAACTATAAATCTTTGAAGTGTAAAGATAGATTATGAACGTGACAGAATTGTAAGATTTGATTTATATTTTTCGGTTAGTCAATAATTGTGCGAGTTGGCGCTTTTCAAAAATTCAGGTGTGATTATTTCACTGCACTGATGAGACATAAATTGTCGGAATGCGCATATGCAGAAAATAAATTAACAGTAACTTCGGCCGCCGTGCGCGGTCCCGGCTGAAGAATAGGCCCGCAGCATCCACTGAGCTTGGAGTATGAGTCTTCCTAACAGAGGCCCTGTTCGGTTCCCGGGGTAGAATAGGTCCGAAGCGCACACCTACGAGCTTGAAGTTAAGAGTCTTCTAATGTAGGTGACACGTTTGCCGTGTGTTGACGACCCGTGTCGGTGGAGGACGGGATCCTGGTAGTTGAAACACACTACTTTGGCCCTTACTTCATCTAGACGGGCGGTCGAATGGGCCCGATTCGATCAATCGGCTGGTCATGCCTAGCCCTTCGGATATCATTAGTCCAGCTCGAATGAATAAAATGAGAATTTAGCTTAAAACTGAGAAACAAACAAAAGTATCTGAAGAAAGCGTTGGCTCATGGGTCAATCGTGTAGATGCTATTCCGAAGAGTTGTATCGCTGGGTAACCCTAGCACGATACTTGTCTTCGTACAGGAATTCTCTATGCGAGTATACTGTCCTGTATCCCTGATGTTTTCGGTTTGCGCTTTCTTACTGGAAATTGATTTGGCCGATCAGGTATTTTACACCTTGGTGGACCTGGATTGGTTTTCAGTCTTTATGCGTTGGATATCCACCGTTTACAAGCATCGCCCATGTTGGCACTCCGTGGCGGGTGGGGAGCAGGGCAGTGAACTTTCAGGTGACAATATGGACACACCAGTACACAATTGGGGGGTTGGGAACAAAAGAGATTTAGAATATTCAAGTGATGAAAATGATAATAGACCATTTAAAATTAGAAATTCGGACTGGTATAGGTTTATTGTTTTAGAAAGTACAGTAGAATCAAAACCTTTAAGCAAAGTTTCACCTTTCGTTTTGGACAAAACCATCAAAGGCTGCGCCGGCGATGTAAAAAATGTAACTAAATTGAGAAATGGCAATATTTTAATCGAAGTCGACAGACAACAACAATCCAAAAATCTTCTTAAATTATACAAAGTCGGAGACATTCCAGTTGCAGCATCTGCAAACTCAAAATTGAACTTTAGTCATCGCATTGTTCGCGACAGAGATGGTAACCTCTCTGACCTACCAGTCACTGAAATATGTGAGGAACTATCTCCACAAGGAGTCATTGATGTAAAACGTTTCACTAAAAAAGACAACAACAACAAAATCATAAATCTAAAAACTTATCTTTTAAAATTTTCAAAGCCGACTCCACCAAAATCAATACATGTTGGCCCTTTTCTTATTAAAGTAGATCCTTTTATACCATCGCCAGTGTGTTGTTTTAAGTGTCAAAAATTTGGACATGGTAGTAACTCTTGTAGAGGAAAACAGCACTGTGTTAAATGTGGACAGGAAGGACATGATGTTCAATCCTGCAAGAACACTGCTAAATGTTTTAATTGCAGTGCAGAACACTTGGCTTCCTCAAAAGACTGTCCTGTCTATAAAGAACAAAAGGAAATTCAAAAAATCAAAGCTGAGAAAAATTGTAGCTATCAGGAGGCAAGGATAATTTTCTCTGTCTCGAACAAAGTCATGACTAACCAGCCATTATACTCTAACATAGTAAAACAATTGTCGACCACTTCTACTCAAACATAATATACATGGCCTTTATCTTCTGATAAGCCATTCCTCACTACAGATCATGGATCTGCTAAGAAAAAAACTATTTCATCTTCAGCAACATCTCAAACAACATCGTCTATTTCGTCTCTGGTAGTAGCTGCCGATATCCATGCACCTTCTTCAAGTTTAGCAAGTATATCATCTAGTCCACAAATTGTTAAAGAGAAGCAAACTACGTCAACAGAAAAACACAAAACTGTGCAGTCCTCTGAAAATAAGAAAAACAAGTCTGGGAAGAAACCCGACCCAGTAATGAAATCAAATAGGGTTAAAAAAGCTGAGCGCGATATTGTGACAGTACATAACCGTTTCAGCAATTTGCCAACTGTTCCGGATTCAGACGATGAGGAAGATATGGAAATGGAGGCTGCTCTGTCTAGAGCAGACAACACTCCATCAGGAGGGAAATCCCAGTCCAGATCCCTCTCAAGAGGTAGATCCAGCAGATCTCCTCAGCGTTCTGAAAACGGTAAAGGGCAACACTCTAAAAGGGATGATATATCCCCCATCAGACCATCTAAATGAATAACATAATTCAATGGAATTGTAGAGGTCTTAAGGTTAACTTTATTGAAATAACTCTCTTGGTTCAATTATTTAATCCTGTGGCATTTTGTCTTCCAAGAAACACATTTAAAGAAAAGTGATAATATTAACTTAAAAGACTATTTACTATACAGCACATATGCGGATGAAAATGAGCGAGCTGCCGGTGACTCTACCATTTTTATTCGCAATAAAGTCGTACATAGTGCTGTTGATCTTAAAACAGATCTTCAGGCTGTTGCTGTCAGAATTTCTTTCGACAAAACTATCACAATGTGCTCTCTATACATTCCTCCAAATTTTAACCCAACTTTAGGTCAGCTTAAGGCATTAAGTGACCAATTACCTGCCCCATATATTTTAATGGGCGATTTTAATGGACACAATCCATTATGGGGTAGTTCTTCTTTAAATGATAAAGGAAAAAAGGTTGAAGACTTAATGTCACGGGAAGGTTTATGTATACTCAATGATGGTTCCAACACCTATTTACATCCGGGTAACGGAGCTTATACAGCTATAGATCTTACTCTAGCTGACCCATCACTTCTTTTGGATTTCTCATGGAAAGTACACGACGACTTATGTGGTAGTGATCATTTTCCTATTATTCTTGAACATCTTTCTTCTTCTGCGACAACAAAGCCACAGCGGTTTAAAATTGGTAAAGCTGATTGGCCTTTATACGAAAGTCTATGCAGAGAACAATTACATCTAGATCTTTTTAAAAACTCCAGTGACCCCATCAACTTGTTTACTGAAAAAATACTTTCCATTGCGGATAAAGCCATACCTAAGACCTCTACCAATCAAAACTTCCTGGAAAACCATGGTTTGATGATGACTGCGAAGAAACCTTAAAAAGTCGTAAAAAGGCAGAACGACGGTTAAACAAACATCCAACAACAGATAACCTTGGCAATTTTCGTATATTTCGTGCGAAAGCCCGAAGAACATTGAAACATAGAAGGCTTACATCTTGGCGTAACTTTGTTTCAAAATTAAATTGCCACACTCCTATGAACAAAGTATGGAATATGGTACAAAAAATTAAGGGGAAAAATAGTAAAGCCAATGTCCATCACATTAAACAAGGGCAAGATATTTTAACATCTGAAAAAAGATATAGCTTATAAAATATGAGAAATTTTTGAAAAACACTCATCGTCCAAAAATTTAGGTCCAATTTTTCAGAAAATAAAAGCACAAAAAGAAAAAACAAAATTAAACTTCACTTCTAATAATTCGGAAGATTATAACCGTCATTTTTCTATGGATGAATTGAGAAAATCGTTGGATAAGGCACACGACACAGCTTGTGGACCCGACGAGGTACATTACCAGCTTCTCAAAAATCTTCCAGAAACAACACTTGAAATCCTTTTGACTCTGTTTAATAATATTTGGAAATCTGGCGAATTGTCATCCATGTGGAAACAAGCTACAATAGTACCTATTCAAAAGCCAGGTAAAGACCATTCAGAACCGTCGAATTACAGACCACTAGCATTTACTAGTTGCATTTGTAAAACAATGGAACGGATGATAAATGACCCGTCTTGTTTAGTTTCTTGAATCGAACGGACTACTGTCGAACACCCAAAATGGGTTTCGCCAAGGTCGTACAACAATAGACCATCTAGTTCGATTCGAAACATTTATCAGAAATGCATTTTTAAAGAAAGAACATGCAGTGTCTATCTTTTTCGATATTGAAAAAGCACACGACACAACATGGAAATATGGCATTTTAAAAGATCTTTCTGATATGGGGTTGAGAGGAAGATTACCAAATTTTATTGAGAATTTTTTCAAGGATCGTGAATTCAATGTTAGAGTCAACTCTACATTTTCTGACTCGATTGAACAAGAGATGGGTGTCCCGCAAGGAAGCATCCTCTCTGTCACATTATTTAGTATTAAAATAAATAGTTTGGCCCAGGTTTTAAAAGATAACATTGATGGATCTCTTTATATAGATGATTTTCTGATTTGCTATCGTGGCAAAAACATGAATAACATAGAACGCCAACTGCAATTATGTCTAAACAGAATCGAAAAATGGGCAGTTGAAAATGGTTTTAAATTCTCAAGCTCGAAAACAGTCGGGATGCATTTCTGTTGTAAGCGGAAAATTCACCCAGACTCAGAGCTTAAAATATACAATAACCTTATAACTATTGTAAAAGAGGCCAAGTTCCTTGGTTTAATTTTTGATAGTAAACTTTCATTTCTTCCCCATATCAAAATGCTAAAAAACAAATGCCTAATGGCATTAGATATTTTAAAAGTTGTGTCGAGTACCAACTTGGGTGCGGATACCACTGTTTTATTAAATTTATATCGATCGTTGATTCGGTCAAAACTGGATTATGGATGTTTTATTTACGGTTCCGCCCGTAAATCATACATTAAATTA
>MJUU01018851.1:0-15710 GCA_002080025.1 Modiolus philippinarum
GGCAATTAACCTTGCCTCTAGAAGGTAGGCTTTTAGTGGTAGGGTGTTAATATTTTGTATGTAACTTCGTTATGATGAGAGCTTGCTTCTGGTACCATACTTGTAGACATTTTGACCTTGACCTTGCCCTGAGAACAATTTTAAAAAAAAACTTTAACCTTGCCCATAGAAGGTAGGCTTTTAGTGGTAGGGTATTCATATTTGGTATGTAACTTCCTTATGATGAGAGCTTGCTTCTGGTACCATACTTGTAGACATTTTGACCTTGACATTGCCCTGAGGGCAATTTAAAAAAAACTTTAACCTTGCCTATAGAAGGTAGGCTTTTAGTTGTAGGGTGTTTATATTTAGTATGTAACTTCCTTGTGATGAGTGCTTTCTAGTGGTACTATATTTGTAGACATTTTGATCTTGACCTTGCCCTGAGGGCAATTTTTAAAAAAAAAACTTTAACCTTGCCTCTAGAAGGTAGGCTTTTAGTTGTAGGGTGTTCATATTTTGTATGTAACTTCCTTATGATGAGAGCTTTCTTCTGGTACCATACTTGTAGACATTTTGACCTTGACCTTGCCCTGAGGGTAATTTGTAAAAAGCTTTAACCTTGCCTCTATAAGGTTGGCCTTTATTGGTAGGGTGTTTATGTTTTGTATGTAACTTCCTCATGGTGAGAGCTTTCTTGTGGTACCATATTTGTAGACATTTTGACCTTGACCTTGCCCGGAGGGTAATTTTTTAAAAACTTAAACTTTGCTTCTAGACTTAAGTTGTTTAGTGGTAGGGTGTTCATATTTGGTATGTGAAGTTCTTTTGATGAGAGCTTTCTAATGGTACCATATTTGTAGACATTTTGATCTTGATCTTGCCCTGAGGGCAATTTTTTAAAAACTTGAACTTTGCTTCTAGAATTAAGT
This sequence comes from Modiolus philippinarum, assembly GCA_002080025.1. Taxonomy (NCBI): domain Eukaryota; kingdom Metazoa; phylum Mollusca; class Bivalvia; order Mytilida; family Modiolidae; genus Modiolus; species Modiolus philippinarum. The sequence goes on from MJUU01018851.1 coordinate 912, forward strand.
TGTTTAGTGATAGGGTGTTTATATTTGATATGTGACTTTCTTGTGAAGAAAGCTTTCTATTACTTTCGAATTTATTGTGCATTGGGGTTACTGGAATCCCCGGCGAGCTATGTTGTCTTCTGACAACTCTTGTTTTTTTTTCAGAAATTACTGGTTGGGACCTTCCTAAGCAGAGCGTCTAGATTCGCCACTGCAAGCATTTTTAATTTAATTCTGTAATAATCAAAAGTAAAACAGAATATTGTTTTTAGAATATTTTTATAATATTTCATACATCAGTTTGGAATTGTGAAAATGAACAGAAATAAAAAAAAAACATACTTTTATAATATTTGATGTAGAAAAAGAAAATGGTTTGCAAAAAACGTACAATCAACCAGACAATTTCTTCTATACACTAACAGATAAAATTTCATATTGTTTTAAATTTTAATTTCTACAAATAATTTTGATTCAGCTTTCATTCAGCTAGGTATTCTCTGTTTCTAATTATCTCATAATTATTTTAATTCAAGTTCTTAATTGAAAATACAATGTACATTAATGTAGATTATTCATCCTAATTTATGTAACATATTTCTTTACCTAGTTAGCTCACCTGTCTGTTAAATGATGTTTATTTCTGTAATTTTCTTAAATATCTCGCTGATTATCTTATAAGTCTAATAACAGATGTTTTAGAAACCCTAAGAATTATAGTTCATCAATATATATTAATTTATGTTTGCACTAGTTATGTGATGGACTCCTTGGGTTGTCAACAGTATATATAGAGAAGGATAATATGTTAGAGGCAAAGAAACTCATGACAAGAGCTTTAGAACTAGCAACATCAGTACTGGGAAAGAAACATCATTTTGTGGCAGATATCTATACTAAGGTAGATCATCACTGTTTGGGATGAAATTTTTATTGAAACATGTATTTGTCCATGGTCTTAAATACAGTTAGACCATAGTATAATGCCCCTATTTTCATTTGCCACCTTGCCTCATGCCACAGTTTATGAAAGCCTATTTTCCCAGTTTGTCTTTATTTTCAGTGTAACTCTCCCTTGTCGGCATATGGTGGCATTATGAAAGATGTTTTTCTGTCAAGGACTGGCAAAATTTGGAAACACATTATGCCAGCATAATTGATGCAGACACTTGCAAGTTCGCTCATACTAAATTGTACCTTTATCATCCTAAATGATTTATGATAAACATATGACATCAAACAGTTTTAAGTTCCTTTTTTGCTCAATTACAAAATGAAAGACAGATAAATTATTGAGTATAATACAGTTTTGTACACAAGTTAGATGAGTTTTAAGAAAAATTAATAGAAATGTGTAAATTAGATACTGTACATTTTAAACTAAAAAGTGTTCTTGATTTAATCTAGGAGGTAATGAGTCCAAAGATGTCAAAGTTTTTTCAGTTTATGAGTGTGGAAAAAGATTATTTTGTTTAGATAGAACTTACCATGCCACTTCTTTAACAATGTTCATATCTTTTCTTTATTGTTATTATTACAATATTACGGTAAAATGAAATACTTGAAAAACCCTTTGTTAAATCACAAAAAAAAACAAATCAAATACTCATTCCTTTTTAAAGTGTTTGCATTTTCACAGCACCAGTAAATAATGATGGTGAAATTTATTGACATTAGTATTGTTGTCCCTTGTCTATGACCTTAACGGTCTACTTGTTCCTATTGTGTAACCAGTTTAGCAATTTCATTTACCTATAGATGTTATAAAGTTGTTCAATAGCAATACTAACAGACCAACATATATTGTGAAAAAGTTTTGGAGACTTGCTATTGTTAACTAATCTAAACAATGATGGTCCTTTTGAATTTTCCAACAATTCTATTGTATATCAATCTGTAATGGCCTGGGGAGGTTTTACCTTGAAAAACTGTTACTTTTACAAGTAATATAACAAAGAGAAATTAACTCAATTATAAGATTTCCCTTTATGAAAAAAAAAATCCCTCTATATTATGCATATAGCGATATTTATTCTTAAAATGGTGTTATTTTCAAATAAATTCATTTAGTACCTTCTTTTTCAGTGACTATATAAACTCTTTGTATAGTTCCTATTTTCATCAACAGATCAAGGTAAAACCTCCCCAGGCCATTACAGATTGATATACAATAGAATTGTTGGAAAATTCAAAAGGACCCTCATTGTTTAGATTAGTTAACAATAGCAAGTCTCCAAAANAAAGTGTCTGAATTTGATACATGTATTTTAAAAATAATAAATGTGTATCTAAACGCAATGTTAACAAAACTATTGATAAACTCAGGACACAGACATTTTCCTAAAAATCAAATTCAGTTTGTTATTGGTGCATTTTGTATCTCCTATTATATTTCTAGTTCCTAGGCAGCAGTGTAGGTTTTAAAAGGTCAGCTCTTTAAAAAGGCATTTCATTTGATATTGAGTTTCTATGTCCACTTCTATACTGTTTTAGTCATATTTAGACTCAGTTCTTATGTGCATTTTCTAGCAATCTATTTTAAATAGATTCCAAAAAATGGAAAAAATTTCCATTCCAAATTAAACTTTGTTAGAAATATATGGATCCGAAATGTTTCTTCTTAACATATTATATTGTAATTCTGAGTTCCATAAAAAGAATTTATCTCCTCCAAGAATGATTAATAAAATAGCGTTTAGATATTCATGGAAATATTGGAAGAGTGGCTTTTCTGTATGACCAGTTGTATAAATTTTCTTTTAAATGAATGCATGCCAGCTTTTTACACATGATCAGATTTGGATGATTTTACAAGCACTCAAGCTCTGAGAGATTAACAGTATAGATTTTACATTTTGTCCTTCAGTATAAATATACATGAAGTTTGTGTTCTTGAGTTGTGCTTAAAAAAAATTCAATTTCTTTGAAAAACTACACAAAGTGAACAACTCTTTTATTATGTCCAATTGATTTGTCTGAATACCATAAAAAGGCATGTATTATCCGCACATTTTTACCCTAAAAAGGATATAGGGGTTGGGGGATGTGGATTATACAACCATATAGCATGCCTTGAGGGTTTTGCCAAGTTCCCCGAAGATCGGTCGTTAGTCCCTGTTCCAACCAAACAGAGAGTTCTTAACATTGTGGATCTAATTAAATATGTTGGTTTGAATTGCAAAGTGCCTTACAGTTATAAATAATGGGTCTTTCCTCCAAAAAAATGATATTTTGATGTCAGAACACAAATATTTTTATTAGCCGCCATTACTGTCGACAAACCACGTGATCGGTAAAGTGTTGATTTTGTGACAATGAGCTATTTATATCATATTGCCTCTGACAACATTTAACTTGCCAAACATGCAAAATCATAGGATTAAGTGGCTTATTATTACATTCCAAAACAGTTCATAGGGAATGACAGACTTAGAAACATCAATTTCAAATATAAAATAAACACGGATATGACGGTCCGCACCGAACCCGTTCCGATTTTTCCATCGTACTTGAACTTCCTGATTGATGAAACGATGTTATTTTTCTTCAAGTTTTGTCATGTTTGAGCCTTTTTATCATTAAATAATTTCTGAAAAGGCTTAAAGACTCGTGCAGTTGATAAACCATGAAAATACCGATTTACAGGTACAAAATAACTACGATCATACCGATCTCCAAGTAGACTTTGTTGGTTAAGGTCCCAGCGTACTAAAAGTTTTTTCCCTGGATTTCAAGGTCAAAAAAGGGCCTGCGGATTTTACACAAATGCGGATAATACATGGCTTTTTACGTTACCAAAAATACTTATGGTAAAATGGTCTATTTAACATCCAGATTTGAACATAATTGGCAACTTGGATAGTAATATCAAACAATTATTTCTCTTTTTCTAATACAGATACAGAATTCACAAAAACAGTGTTAACACAAGGAGCATATGTAAGGAAATAAACATGTAAATTCAAATGATCATAATTTATTTGAAAATAATTAATAAATAAATATTGGAAGAGTGGCTTTTCTGTATGACTAGGGCTGATTATATCCCAGTTGTATAAATTTTCGTTGAAATGAATGCATGCCAGCTTTCTACACATGATCAAATTTGGATGATTTTACAAGCACTCAAGCTCTGAGAGATTAACAGTATAAATTTTACATATTGTCCTTCAGTATAAATATACAAGGAGTTTGTGTTCTTGAGTTGTGCTTAAAAAAATTCAATTTCTTTGAGTGAACAACTCTTTTAATATGTCCAATTGATTTGTCTGAATACCAAAAATACCTATTGTATAAAAGGTCTATTTAACATCCAGATTTGAACAAAATTGGCAACTTTCATGGATAGTAATATCAAACAATTATTTCTCTTTTTCTAATACAGATACAGAATTCANTCTAGTTCCTAGGCAACAGTGTAGGTTTTAAAAGGTCAGCTCTTTAAAAAGGCATTTCATTTGATATTGAGTTTCTATGTCCACTTCTATACTGTTTTAGTCATATTTAGACTCAGTTCTTCTGTGCATTTTCTAGCAATCTATTTTAAATAGATTCCAAAAAATGGAAAAAATTTCCATTCCAAATTAAACTTTGTTAGAAATATATGGATCCGAAATGTTTCTTCTTAACATATTATATTGTAATTCTGAGTTCCATAAAAAGAATTTATCTCCTCCAAGAATGATGAATAAAATAGCCTTTTCTGTATGACCAGTTGTATAAATTTTCGTTTAAATGAATGATCATTTGAGTTTACATGTTTATTTCCTTACATATGCTCCTTGTGTTTTTTTGAATTCTGTATCTGTATTAGAAAAAGAGAAATAATTGTTTGATATTACTATCCAAGTTGCCAGTTATGTTAAATAAATCCCTCTTGTACCTTCACCTTAATTAGTATAGCATGGAGACATTGGTTACTTTCACATGAAAGGAAAATATAAAATCTAATGAAACTTTGCTTATTGACCTTAATTGAAGACTTTGATGTCAGACAAGAAAGTTGGATGTTTTGGGCAAAATATATTAACATACGAATAATGAATTCTAAATAGCTTTAAAAATTTCAAAAAACACCTTATTACACACATTTATACAATTTTTTTTGTGACCGAGTGATGTGTACAGGAAAATTTATGCTCTTTGTCCCATTTCTTGTAAACAAAAAGCAATGTGTGAAGGTTTAGCTATTTTTGGAGTTCTTACAATGTTTAAATGAGATAAAATGATTTCCTTTCATAAAAGTTTGTGAAATTAAGGAAATATAAAAAAAGATACAGTGAAACCTGTCTAAACCGAACCCCTCTGGGACTGAAGATTTTGTTCGATTTAGACAGGTGCTCGGTTTACAAATGTTCAAAATATAAAGAAAATGATAGAAAGGGTCTTCTCATCGTGTTTGGTTTAAGACAGGTTTTTCTGTTTTGTCAGGGTTCGGTTTAGACAGGTTTCACTGTATTTTCTTTTGTATTTTCTTTGTATTCATGACAGATTTTTATGTATGTATACTCCATTTCTAATATTTGGAAAGAAGTGCCAATATTAATCAAGTTTTTCCTTGATATCCTGATCTCTTTACATGATTAGTTACGGTACTGATACATTAATTAATGTGTTTGATATGTATTGTGAATATTACATGGGTATATATATACATATACAACTTAAGCTTTAAAAAATACAGTGCATTTGAATATTCAAATAATTGGAAAGCTTTTATATTTAAAGAATATCTATGAACTTATTTATATTTTAAAATTTAAATAATAACATTTATATATTGTTATATATTAAATTATCATTTCTAACATTTATACATGTAGATTTGCAATCATTTTAAATGTTTTTGAACTGTAATTTGATTAGGGTAAGAAAAGATTTTAGATTGCAATGTTATCATACATTCATTTTTATAAGTAAATTTTTATATTGATATTTTATTTATATAGTTTTGTAGACTTCTTGTCGCCGCATGTAAAGTTAATCAGAATTCATGAAAGCAAGACATATATCATCCTACTAAGTCTGTGGCTCTCGAGTCCACATACCTTTCTTGTGGACTCAAAGTCCCAAACTTTGGAGGATGAAAATCTATATAAAGTGTGAAGGACATGATGATTGCAGTATAAACTTTTACCTGATACACTATGTATGGAGAAGCCTTTAACATAGGAATATCATATTTTTCCAGTTGTATTATGCATTAAAGTGCATTATGACAGAACAATGTTGTATGACCATTTTAAAAAATTTATGGTCTCATCACAAAGAAAAGTTTTTGCAATTAGATAAGTGTTTTGGTGGTAATTTCAGGGTATTTTGTATGTTCATTGGTCTAGTTTAGTACATGCCCTTCTGCTTTTAAACTTGCGGTTATATTGAAGAAAGTCATTTGAAAAGATTTTGTGATTAGGTTAGTGTTCATGTAGATTTCTTGTAATATAGTCAGTTTTACATTACTTCGAGGTGATAGGTCAACAGAGTTTATAATGCTGCACAATACTGAACTATAAGAAGCAACTTACCACATCTAAACTTATCAACACTCAGATTATGTTAGCACTTGTCGAAATGCACCCTTGTTCTACATGTGGAATTTGTATTATGCTAAACTCTGTATAGTACTTTCTTTGGTCAGTTGTATCTGTTTTATGTTTGTCTTTGCTTTATTCTGATCCCTTTAAAATGAAATTATAATAGTGTTTTTGTATCAGCTGATTTAGGTACACAATTCCAAATTACTACTAGATACTAAAGATCAACCAAAATGACTATTTTTTACTAACAGTTATAATTACTTAGGCAGTATGACAGTGTGCTAATATAAGTGAATATAATTACCTCCCTATAAAATCTGTTGTAATCTTTATGTTATTTTGTGGTCTGTGGTTAGTGAGTTATGTTTTGTAGCAGTTTTTTCTGTCACTGTCCTACAACAATAAATATTTGATGAATGAGAAAATATAATAAATATTTCTCAAATCTTACTGATTAAGCATAATAATTAGGGGTAGTAATGCATAATATAAATAGTGGTAGTTATACATAAAGTTTATACTTTTAACACTATCAGTTTCATGGTGACTTCTAAAGCATACTGTATTGCAAGTCCCTTCTATTTCTTAATTTTATTTCTTTCCAAAGACACGACTAGTGCTCAATTCTAGTTTAACAGTATCAGAAATAGTTAATGTCAGCATACCATTCATATCATAGGCATAGTAGCTTGATCTCTATATTTTTCATTATCCCCTTTGATCTCTCTGTATTTCATTATTCCCTTTGATATCTGTCTATTTTTAGCTCAGGGTGAGCTTTTGCCATCACTTGGTGTCTGCTGTCTGTCTGTCTGTCGTTAGCTCACTTTCAAAAATCTCCTTTTCTGAAACCACTGGGCCAAAATGGAACCAAACTTCAACTGAATCATCACCAGGGTATCGAGTTTCAAATTTGTTATTTTCTGTGTCCTAGGTCAAACAACATGGCTGCCGTTTCTAAAAATAGAATATAGGGGTAAATTGCAGTTTTTGGCAAATAACTCAAAAATTGTTACAGATATAAAAAATTCGATGAAGTAAAAATTGTCAGCATGACAAGATCTACCCACCCTGAAATTTTGAAGAAAATCTGATTACCTATTTTAGAGTTATTGCCCCTTTTCTGTAAAATTTTCAAAATTTTGATGTTTTTTATTTTTAATAACAGATAGAGGTTAAGATTAAATTGAAAAATGTTCAGAATGTCAAAATCTACAGACATGGAAAGTACCCATATACGAGTTATGGCCCTTTATTGGTTAAATTTTCCGTGATTTGATACTTTTTGTCCTCTACATCAAACAAGAGACCCTCAAGAGCCTGTATCACTCACCTGGACCATGATGTATATAAAAGGAATTTCCAATAATGTCAAATGTTAAACTATGTTCCTTGCTGGAGGACACCTTGGATTGGATGAAGACATGCAAAATGCGAATTTGAGGGGCCATCAGAGGACTTTTGTGATCAAGTTTTGTTCCAATTGGATTAGTGGACTCGGAGACCTAATTCTTTTAATGGATTTCAATATAAACTATCTTAATGCTGGCAGACATATTGGCTCCCGGATACCTTTATTGGAAGGTACCATCAATGTACCATTGTTTTCTAATTGGACAAGTTGTTTGAGATCTTTAAATGTATTTGAATGTGTTATCTACTTCCACCCATTTCAAAAATAGACCACATTTCAAAAATAATTTGGCGGTCCCAGCTTATGAATAGGCCCTCAGCACCTCTGAGCTTGGAGTATGAGTCTTCCTAACAGAGGACCCCGAGGGAACCCCTAGATATATAAATAGGACCTAGTATCTCCGGCTTGTGGGGTGTGACCCCTCCTAAACGGAGGCTGACACCGAGTGTCCCGGGATATAGAAATAGGACCCATTCCATGGTTGTGGGGGATTGATAAATACACAACCCATCTTTCGGATGGGATGTAAACTCGGGTCCACGTGTTGGAAGAAACTCCACGCTTCCTGCACGTTAAAGAACCCTTGTAGCAAGCTCTTTTTGGTTGGTCCGTAGGTGATCAGCTACAAGGCTAAATTCCCCGCCCTTGACGATTTCACCCTACTTTTCCAGTGGCAGTCAGAATTTCCCGTCCCATGGCCCTTTCCATACCCCAAAGGGATTATTTATTAACAAACTTGTTCTCGTCTTGATATAGCTGAAATATTGCTGAGTAGACGTTAAACAATATTCAATCAATCAATCAAAAATAATTTGGGCAGGGGTTTCCCTTATAATTAAGGTAATTATTATTGCCAAAATCAAAACATTACATATTTCTGAAAACAAAACATAAAATTTAGCAGAACACTTTTTTTTTGTTCCAAAATTTCAGTTTTCTTGTTTAGTTTCCATTGCAACCAAAAGCTCCACCATCAATTATAACCCCTAACAGAACACCATTCAAAAAAAAAAATTGGGCAAGGGTTCCCCTTATAATTAAGGTAACACTTATTGCTGAAATTAAATCATTCAGTCCCCTTTTTATACCCCGCCAAACGTAGTGGCCTGGTATTAAGTGATACCCTCAGTCGTGTGTACGTCTGTCTGTCTGTCTGTCCGTCCCCCAAAGGTTTCTGACTGATAACTTTTGAATGGAATTGCATACAGTCTTGAAACTTAGTATGTAGCTTGTTCACCACAAAACTCAGGTCGAGTTTGAATATGGGTTCAGAGGTCCAAGGGGTTCTGGATTTATGCCCCTTGATACTTCAAAATTTTGTGAAACGTGGAGGGGTATCATGTAATCCACCATTACTATTTTTACAAATTTGGGCAGGGTTTCCCCTTGTAATCTAGTTTATACATAGTGCTGAAACTATAATTAAAATGTCTAGCAGAAAAAAAGGTTCAGTTTTCTGGTCTGGTTTTAATGGCAAAAAAAAGCTCCATCCATTACAACCCATATCAAACCACAATTCAAATAAAAATTTAGACAGGAATTACCCCAAAAATTCATGTTTAAGTTCCCCACTGGCAGCCATCTTGGATGAGGCACGGACCTGTCAGATACCTCTTTTTGATGGGACCATCAAAGAACCATTATAAGTTTGGTTAAAATTTGACTAGTAGTTTCTGAGAAGAAGACATTTGGATGTATTTTTTATAGGGTCCAATGTTTACACAATGTTCCCCGCTGGCAGCCATCTTGGATGAGGTACGGACCTGCCAGATACCTTTTTGGAAGGGGCCATCCAAGGACCATTGTGGCCAAGTTTGGTTTTAATTGGTCTAGTAGTTTCTATGAAGAAGATCTTTGAATGTCTTTTCCATAGGATCCAATGTTAAAACTATTTTCCCTGCTGGCGGCCATCATGGATTAGGTACAGAGCCAGTGGGGAACATAGTTTAACATTGGATCTAATGGGATAGCATTCAAAGATCTTCTCTGAAACAACACTGCCAATTTTATCCAAACTTGTTCACAATGGTCCTTGGTTGGTCCCCTTCAAAAAATATGTCTGGCAAGTCTGCACATCATCCAAGATGGCTGCCAGCAGGGAACTTAGTTGAACATTGCACCTTATAGGAAAACACATTCAATTGTCCATCAAGTCTTCACCTCATTCTAGATGGGAACTTGGTTTAACATTTGACCTAATGGGAAAACACATGCAAAAGTTTTTTTCCTTTGAAAGTACTAGGCCAATTTGTACAAAACTTGGACACAATTGTCCTTTGTTGGCCTTCTTTGAAACATGTGTCTGGCAAGTCTGCATCCCATCCAAGATGCCCCCCAGCAGGGAACATAGTTTAACATTGGCACCTACGGGAAAGCATTCAAAGATTTTCTCCTCTGAAACAACAAAGCTAATTGGTTCAAAACTTGGTCACAATATTTCACGGATGATCCCCTTTAGAAAAATTGTCCATGAAGTCTTCACCCCATTCTAGATGGGAACTTAGTTTAACATTTGAACTTATGGGAAAACACATACAAAGATCTTCTCCTCTGAAACTAAAAGGCCAATTGAAGCTTAGTCATAATTGTCCTTGGATGATGCCCTTGAAAGTTTTTGATTTTCATGTTCGTTCCTCAGTTGGCCTCCTTTAAAAATGGTAACCATATCCAAAATGGTTGCCATCATGAATATAGTTCAACTTTGAAGCAAATACCATCAAGGTCTATAAACATACTGGAAAATATTATTCAGGTTAATTGGACTGTCTATGTCAGCCAAGGCCCAGATGAGCTATACAGGCTCTTGAGAGCCTCTTGTTCATTATCCTCTTCTTTATTAATATAAATTAAATAAAGTTGGATTGCATTCATCTTTTATGCCATGTTGAAACAAAGTAAGACAAATTAATACATATCATATTATATTATGTCTATTTTTTTTTACATATGCATTATATTATTGTATTTTTGTTGCTAAGGTAGCTTGGATGTCTTCTTACACTGTATACATGTATCTTCTTTTAGTGACATTTTTTATGTACTGTTACATATCTGTGGAGTAGGCAGGAAAATTTCCCCTACTGTGCCAAACAAAGTACAAATATTATCATTTGTTTGTTAAAAAATAGCTTTATAGTTCTCCTATGAATGAATACGAGTCTTCATTTTGATCCAACTGACTATGATTTCAACAAGTGAATTTTGATTGGGACATCCATAGCTACCTTTACATTTTATAATTAGTGGCCATAGAGTAATTAAATGTGATATTTTGTATATTTTGTGCTTTTGCACTGTGATTTTTTTTTTCATATAAAGATGTCCATTCTTTGTAAAACTGTTGTAATCTTGATTTATTTTTTTGTCAATCATGACCACTTTTTTCGACGGGTTTATATTTATATGTTGTAAATCTTTATAGATATATTTTTATACAATAAACTTTATCAGTATACATGTTTTTATTTACTTATTTTTATACTTTTTCCTATTATAGAGATTTAGATTTCCCCTTGTATGCCTGCTCCAGGTGCAGGAAAAACAGAGTTCAATTATCCGACTGTTCAGACGAAGAACTTAATTCTTAACTGATATTTGCTGCACTTCCTCATTATAAAGCATGAAAGGGTCAGGATAGAGATTCTTCTCATACATTTACCCCTTGCTCTACAGTATCTTAAAGACTGTAATTTATACTTATTTTCACTTTTGAAATTTTGTAATTCATGGTTGTCGAAATGGCCATATGCAGATTGTAAATTTACAGAGACTTCGGTACTTTGTTATTTATTCTAAGCTCTGTTTTTACCATATTTTGATAATACAACATTTTTGTTCCCCACTGCAAAGTGACAGAGGGGCATAGTAATGGTCTGCATCCGTGTGTCACATTTTTTTGGGGCGCAACTTTGTGGGAGTAATGGGACTTTGATTATTTCCACATTGTTATACAAAGGCAAATCTTGTGAACGCAACTCCTCAGAAACCGCTGATCAGAATTCATTCAAATTTTACAGGATTGTTAGTCACCATTAGTACTAGATCATATCATATTGCCATTTTGATTCTCAAATTTTGTAGGAGTTATGGGACTTTGATTATTTCCACATTGTTATACAATGGCAAATCTTGTGGACTCAACTCCTCAGAAACTGCTAGTCCGAATTCATTCTAATTTTACAGGATTGTTAGTCGCCATATGTATTAGATCATATCGCATCGCCATTTTGATTCTTCAAATATTGTAGGGGTTATTAGACTTCAACAATGTTATACAATGACAGATCTTGTGGACGCAACTCCTCAAAAACCACTACTCGGATTTCCTTCACATTTTCCAGATTATTAGTCTCCATATGTACTAGATCATAGCAATTTATTGTCCCCCACCGCAACCTGATGGAGGGACATAGTAATGGTCTGCGTCCATGTGTCACATATTTTTGTGGGCGCAACTCCTCTTACACCACTGGAAAGATATTGCTGAAATTTTGTGTGATTGTTTGTCACCAACTGTAGTTGATCATATCATGCCTCCATTTTGATTTGACAAATTTTACAGGAGTTAGGGGACTTTATCGACGCATGCTACAGCTTAAGAACGCTTTGTGGGCGCAACTCCTCGGAAATCCACTGAACGGATTATGCTGAAATTTTGTTTGAACATTTGCCACCATATGTACTTGATCATATTATGCCACCATTTTGATTTGACAAATTTTGCGGGAGTTATGGGACTTTATTGACTTAACGCATATTACAACATAGGAAGACTTTGTGGACACATCTTCTCAAAATCCAATGAAGGGATTTGCTGAAATTTCGCTTTGCTGTTTGCCACCTAATGCAGTTGATCATATCCTGCCGCCATTTTTATTCACAAAATATTACATGAGTTATGGGACTTCATCGACTTTACTGCAGCTGTGGGGGACACACAGCTACGCGTAGCAATCTTGGTTTTTCTAAAAACTGATAAAACAATTTCTCTAATTTCTGTCCCATTTTTAGCTCACCTGACCCCTGACCCAAATGGTCAGTGTGAGCTATTGCCATCACTTGGCATCCGTTAAACTTTTCACATTTTCATCTTCTCCTCTGAAACTACTGAAGCAAATTCAACCAAACTTTACAGGAATGATGTATGGAAGGTCCTTTACAATGATTGCTCATTTTGTTTCGATCCAACAAAAAACATGGCCGCCAGCGCAGAACTTAGGTTTAACATTGGACTCTATGGGAAAAATTACATTTTCATCTGCTGCCCTGAAACAACTGAAGCAAATTCAACCAGACTTAATAAGAATGATGTACTTAAGGTCCTTAACAATGATTGCTCATTTTGTTCCAATCTGACAAAAAACATGGCCGCAAGCACGGAACATTGTTAAACATTGGACCCTATGGGAAAATCACATTTTCATCTTCTGATTTGAAACCGCTGAAGCAAATTCAACCAAACTTTACAGGAATGATGTCCTAAAGGTGCTTAACAATGATTGCTCATTTCGTTCAGATCCGACAAAAAACATGGCCGCCAGCACGGAACATGGTTTAACATTTGACCCTATGGGAAAATCACATTTTCATCTTCTGCTCTGAAACGGCTGAAGCAAATTCAACCAAACTTTACAGGAATGATGAATGGAAGGTCCTTAACAATGAATGCTCATTTCATTCCGATCCGACAAAAAACATTGCCGCCAGCACGGAACATGGTTTAACATTGGACCCTATGGGAAAAATCACATTTTCATCTTCTGCTCTGAAACGGCTGAAGGAAATTCAACCAAACTTTACAGAAATGATGTATGGAAGGTCCTTCACAAAGTTTGCTCATTTTGTTCCGATCTGACAAAAACATGGCGGCCAGCGCGGAACTTAGGTTTAACATTCCACACTATGGGAAAAATCACATTTTCATCTTCTCCTCTGAAATTACTGAAGCAAATTTAGCCAAACTGTACAGGAATGATGTACTAAAGGTCCATAACAAAGATTAGTCATTTTGTTCCGATCCGATAAAAAATATGGCCGCCAGCTTGAAACTTATGTTTAACATTGGACCCTATCAGAAAAATTTTCTCTGAAACCACTGAAGCAAATTCAACCAAACTTTACAGGAATGATGTACTAAAGGTCCATTACAAAGATTATTCATTTTGTTCCAATTCGATATAAAACATGGCCACCAGGGCCGAACATAGTTTAACATTGGAGCCTAAGGGAAAATCACATTTTCGCCTTCTCCTCTGAAACCACTGAAGCAAATTCAACCAAAAAGCAAGTTGAAGTAAATGTATAGAAGGTCCCTTGCAAAAATTACTCATTTCAATAGGTACCAATGGATGATGTAGCTATACATTATAACCCATTGGTAAAAAACATAATTTTCGGTCATGCATGGCATATAGTAACATTTTGTCAGGTGAGCGATACAGGCTCAGTCTCTGAGCCTCTAGTCATGTTTCCTGAGCAGTGGGAGATATACATTTCTCAATACATTTCTCCTCTCTAGAGAGAATGTGGTCGGCAAGTAATTGGATGAAATTCAATTATGAAGTCAAATATGTTTATCGTTTTTGCGACTTTACCATTGTGATGTCATGAAAAAAGGCAAAAATGCCTGATGATGCCACGCTCAAAGCATTTATTTTGGATTATCAGAAAAGGGGTGTATGTTTTTGTCCAAAAACTCCTTGAAATCATTAGAGAAATAAAATCCAGAACCGTATCTCGTGAGAAATGACATTTCTACACTCTTGATAGTTAAATTTTAACGCTCTGCAAGCCTTGTGTTTAAAATTTGGAAAATTTAACTACAAAAAATGTATCTCTAGTGTAAAAATAGTAATAGTGCATTACATGATA
>MJUU01018851.1:16934-27506 GCA_002080025.1 Modiolus philippinarum
TCCGTCGTCCGTCCGTTAAACTTTTCACATTTTCATCTTCTCCTCTGAAACTACTGAAGCAAATTCAACCAAACTTTACAGGAATGATGTATGGAAGGTCCTTTACAAAGATTGCTCATTTCGTTCGAATCCCACAAAAAACATGGCCACCAGCGCAGAACTTAGGTTTAACATTGGACCCTTTGGGAAAAATCACATTTTCATCTTCTGCTCTGAAACCACTGAAGCAAATTCAACCAAACTTTACAGGAATGATGTATGGAAGGTCCTTTACAATGATTGCTCATTTTGTTTCGATCCGACAAAAAACATTGTCGCCAGCACGGAACTTGGGTTTAACATTGGACTCTATGGGAAAAATTACATTTTCATCTGCTGCTCTGAAACCACTGAAGCAAATTCAACCAGACTTAATGAGAATGATGTACTAAAGGTCCTTAACAATGATTGCTCATTTTGTTCCGATCTGACAAAAAATATGGCCGCCAGCACGGAACATTGTTAAACATTGGACCCTATGGGAAAATCACATTTTCATCTTCTGATCTGAAAAGGCTGAAGCAAATTCAACCAAACTTTACATGAATGATGTACTAAAGGTCCTTAACATTGATTACTCATTTCCTTCTGATCTGACAAAAAACATGGCCGCCAGCGCAGAACTTAGGTTTTACATTGGACCCTATGGGAAAAATCACATTTTCATCTTCTGCTCTGAAACCGCTGAAGCAAATTCAACCAAACTTTACAGGAATGATGTCCTAAAGGTGCTTAACCATGATTGCTCATTTCGTTCCGATCCGACAAAAAACATGGCCGCCAGCACGGAACATGGTTTAACATTGGACCCTATGGGAAAATCACATTTTCATCTTCTGCTCTGAAACGGCTGAAGCAAATTCAACCAACCTTTACAGGAATGATGCATGGAAGGTCCTTAACAATGATTGCTCATTTCATTCGGATCTGACAAAAAACATGGCCGCCAGCACGGAACATGGTTCAACTTTGGACCCTATGGGAAAAATCACATTTTCATCTTCTGCTCTGAAATGGCTGAAGGAAATTCAACCAAACTTTACAGAAATGATGTATGGAAGGTCCTTTACACAGTTTGCTCATTTTGTTCCGATCTGACAAAAAAACATGGCCGCCACCACGGAACTTAAGTTTAACATTCGACCCTATGGGAAAAATCACATTTTCATCTTCTCCTCTGAAATTACTGAAGCAAATTCAACCAAACTGTACAGGAATGATGTACTAAAGGTCCATAACAAAGATTAGTCATTTTGTTCCGATCCGATAAAAAACATAGCCGCCAGCTTGAAACTTATGTTTAACATTGGACCCTATCGGAAAAATTTTCTCTGAAACCACTGAAGCAAATTCAACCAAACTTTACAGGAATGATGTACTAAAGGTCCATTACAAAGATTATTCATTTTGTTCCAATTCGATTTAAACATGGCCACCAGGGCCGAACATAGTTTAACATTGGAGCCTAAGGGAAAATCACATTTTCGCCTTCTCCTCTGAAACCACTGAAGCAAATTCAACCAAAAAGCAAGTTGAAGTAAATGTATAGAAGGTCCCTTGCAAAAAATACTCATTTCAATAGGTACCAATGGATGACATAGCTATACATTAGAACCCATTGGTAAAAAACATAATTTTTGGTCATGCATGGCATAGTAGCATTTTGTCAGGTGAGCGATACAGGCTCAGTCTCTGAGCCTCTAGTCATGTTTCCTGAGCAGTGGGAGAAATACATTTCTCCTCTCTAGAGAGAATGTGGTCGGCAAGTAATTGGATGAAATTCAATTATGAAGTCAAATATGTTTGCCATTTTTGCGATTTTACCATTGTGATGTCATGAAAAAAGGCAAAAATGCCTGATGACGCCACGCTCAAAGCATTTATTTTGGATTATCAGAAAAGGGGTTTATGTTTTTGTCCAAAAACTCCTTGAAATAATTAGAGAAATAAAATCCAGAACCGTATCTCGTGAGAAATGACATTTCTACACTCTTGATAGTTAAATTTTCTAATATTTTTAACGCTCTGCAAGCCTCGTGTTTAAAATTAGGAAAATTTAACTATCTCTAGTGTAAAAATGTCATTTCTCACTCGATGCAATTGTGGATTCTATATGACAACCCATCATTTAGAATAAGAACACAGACTGGTTTGATGATAATCAGATAGAAAGCCATGACATCCATAAACTGTCTTCCTACAGACTGCTACTTTGTAACAGTGACAATTAAGCATTGTTTTCCAGGTACAATTAGTCTCATACCTTTTTTTGACATGATATAAAACAAAGATTGCTCACTTGCCATAAAATACCATTCCTCTGTTCATCTTATTCTCATGGTAATAAAGTTAGAAGATCTATGAGTACAAAGATTTCTTTTCAAAGTAAAAGAAAATATGTTCGTGGGACACAGATATCCAAGCCAAATTTCTAACATATTTGCAAACATGAAGTGCATGAATGTTTGACTTGAAGAGGGGGGCAGAATACAAACTCGCCATACTAAAATCTTCAGACAAAACTTGGGGATAAGTCCTAATACCTTTGACAAAAAATTTAAACTCTGTAGGGTAAACTTACAAGGACTCAAATATTTTTTCAAAGTTTGGACAAAAATAATTTTGAGTGAATACAATGTGTTGTAGAAATGTGGCAAAAACAGAAAGAAAAAAAGAAAGTTTGCCACATTTCTACAACACATTGTGGAACTTTAGATGGCTGCATGTTGAACTTCAAAATTAAGGATTGTATTGTCAGTTGAATATTACCACTGCAACCACTGGTACTCTTACTTGGAAACTGACAAATAATGATGTGTGCATCAAGGCTGTCCCACATTCTAAATTAAATATTGTGAAAATATATATATTGTACAATGATATTCTGATTTGCACATTAGCAGCCTATGTTTAAGTTTTCAAAGAATTACATTTACAAGTCTAAAAACTGATAACAACAAGCTAAATTGCAGCAGTAAATTTAATTTCTACAAATTGCAACTTCAGCAAGTTAGAGTATGTCTCTTTTAAGTTTACAAAGTGTCATATATGCAGATGTGCATGAAGGAGTATTTTTATTGTGTGCATCAGGGAAGGGAGATAATTCAACTTAGACTTTCCAATGATCCCATCAGCAAATATTACCTCATAGGTGCAACTCCTCTAGACCACTTCAAAAAAGATTTTGATGAAACTTTACACTAGAGGTTCAGACACTGAGCCTGAATCGCTCACCTGACTTACAGCAGGTGATGACAGTGATGTTTATCCCATATGATCATACGTTAAAATATGTTCTGTGCTGGCGGTCTTGATTTTTATCAGATCAAAACAAAATAAGCAATCATAGTTTGACTGAATTTGCTTCAATAATTTCAGCGCATGTGATGAAAAAGATGTTTTCATATAGGGGTACCATTTTAAACCAAGTTCAATGCTGGGAGCCATTTTTTTTGTCGGATCCCAACAATATGAGCAATTTTTATAAAGGACCTTTCATACATCATTTCTGTAAAGTTTGATTGACTTTGCTTCAATAGTTTCGAGCAGAGTTGAAAATGATGTTTTTCCCATTAGGTCCAATGTAAAACTTTTAAAAGATCTGCGATGGTGACCATGTTTTTTATTGGATCATAACAAAATGAGCAATCTTTGTGAGGGAACTTCCATACATCATTCCTGTAAAGTTTGGTTGAATTTGCTTCAGTGGTTAAAAAGGAGAAGATGAAATTATTAATTTCCAATAGGGCCAATGTTAAACTATGTTCTGTGCCGGCAGCCATTTTTTTTGTCGAATCAGAATAAAATGAGCAATCTTTGCAAAGGATCTTTAGTACACCATTCCTGTAAAGTTTGGTAGGATTTTTTCAGCAGTTTGTTTCAGAGGAGTTGATGAAAATGTGATTTTTCCCATAGTGTCCAATCTTCAACTAAGTTCCGTGCTGGCTGCCATGTTTTTCATCAGATGGGAACGAAATGAGCTATCTCTGTTAAGGACCTTTATTACATCATTCCTGTAAAGTTTGGTTGAATTTGCTTCAGCAGTTTCAAAGGAGAATATGAAAATGTGATTTTTCCCATAGGGTCCAATGTTAAACCTAAGTTCTGCGCTGGCAGCCATGTTTTATCGGATCGGAATGAAATGAGCAATCTTTGTAAAGGACCTTCCATACATCATTCCTGTAAAGTTTGGTTGAATTTGCTTCAGTAGTTTCAGAGAAGAAGATGAAAATGTGAAAAGTTAACGGACGGATGTTGGACGACGGACGCCAAGTGATGGCAATAGCTCACACTGTTCCTTCGGGTCAGGTGAGCTAACAAGAGGACACATTTTGCAGATGTGCATGAAGGAATATAATAATTGTCCATTGCCATAAATGGAAGGTAATGACTAACTTTTCATCATTCCTCACAAAAAGATTATTTTAAAATTCCATTTGGTAATATGTATGCAAAGAGAGATAACTTTGAACAGTAAGGATTTTTTTTCAATCACATTATAGGGCAACACTTGCCGATTTTTTTTTTTATATCAAACATAAACAAGGTCGAGGGGTATACAGAAATCATCCTGTCTATCTGTCTGTCTGTCCACACTTGCCTTGTAAGCAAAACTCCTCTTAAACCACTGGAAGGATTTTGATGAAACTTTACCCAAAGGAAGAAGACTAAATGCAGATATAAAGGGAGAAATATAATTATTGTCTGATAGCACGAAGAGGAGATAATTTGACTTTTCATTGATTCCTTTCACAAAGGAACCACATCTCTTAAACCACTTATTATTGTCCAACACCAAGGATGGCATATAATTTGACTTTATTCTGTCTTCTTTTAATTTCTTTAATTGATTGAAAAGCTGAAATACTGCTAATCAACTATTGACATTAAATGGCTAGTTGTTATTTAGGCACAATTAAGTGTGTNTGGACACAATACAGGTGTGGACACATTACAAGTGTGGACACAATACAAGCATTTACACAGTTGGATGTTTGGTTGCCAAGAAAAGTGACAAAAAAGTTCACCTTGGAAAATGAAAGTAAAAAAATCATGAAGTCATAAAAACAGTTAGTAGTACAGCAATATGGCTGAAAAAGGGAGATACAGTATAGAACCCTTCAAAGAAGCTCCATACCAAATATAAAATAGCTGTCGTGTGTAGTTGCTGAGAAAAATGTGACGAAAAAGTCACAATTTTGAAAATAAAAGAAAAAAATGCACAAAGTCGGTAAACAGGAAGTGGTAATCTGATATAGCCGAAAAGGGGAGGCGCAGTATAGAACCCCATACTGATGCCCCATTCTAAATATCTAGTGGCTGTCATGTGTAGTTACTGAGAAAAATGTGACGAAAAAGTCACAATATGGAAAATAAAAGTAAAAAATGCACAAAGTCGGTAAACAGGAAGTGGTGATCCCATAAGGCCGAAAAGGGGAGGCGCAGTATAGGACCCCATCCTGATGCACCATACCAAATTTCAAGTAGCTGTCATGTGTAGTTGCTGAGAAAAATGAGACGAAAATATGTGTGACGGACGGACGGACGGATGGAATGACGGACGGACGAACGGATGGACGGACAGAGGTAAAACAGTATACCCCCCTCCTTCGGAGCGGGGTATAGTTATTGTCTGATAGCACGAAGAGGAGATAATTTGACTTTTCATTGATACCTTATGCAAAGGAACCACATCTCTTAAACCACTTATTATTGTCCAGCACCAAGGATGGCATATAATTTGACTTTATTCTGTCTTCTTTTAATTTCTTTAATTGATTGAAAAGCTGAAATACTGCTAATCAACTATTGACATTAAATGGCTAGTTGTTATTTAGGCACATCAATGATGTGTTATTTTGCCTTGACCTGTTTTCATGATTAATGCAGTGGAGTGGAATATATTTGCAGAGCACGTATTAGCCAGGGCGAGTTGCAAAGCCTTATCTTATGTGTATGTGTCTGCCAGAGTGAGTCTCATGGCTTCATCTTGAAGTTATTTGTCAGTCAGTCAGAGTTAAGTGGCCCCCATTTAGCAGTGAATGTGTCAGCAAAAGTGAGGCATATAGAATGATCTGGGGATGTTTGTGTCAACCTGCAGAGGGGTGTTGCCTAGCTGTAATATTGCTTTATAGTTAAGTTACTTTATGATAAAAAGAATAAATGATTCCTCTTTCTTTTATATTTCATTAACAACTGTTTATTTGTCATGTGACAAAATCAGAAATTCTAATATGATGTCCTTTAATCGCCTTGTATCCATAACCGTGGTAAAATCCGCATATAACGGTACTTGTGGGTATTGTCATAACAGTCGGCGGTACTTTTGATAATGTCACAGACAGTTTGACGACAGTTTTTGCGGCATCATAGAACAAAACTTCATCCTTTATGGGGCAAAATGGCTATTTCACCTATGAATACAAAGACGAATTCATTTCTTCTGTACCTTGTAAATGTCATATTAGAATGGAAATAATTCACAGGAGCGTGAATATATGTTGATTTAATCACGGGTTTGCTCTTTATTCCTATATTTTAACCCTCGCATATACTCTGGGTAAACTATTTGCTATAAAGGGCTAACCTGTGGTAAAATCATCATATATTCATGCTCCCATGAATAGGGTCTGTAAGTCTCGTCACGTGATACTAAGAAATCACGATAAATCCAAATTTGAAAACGTTTACCGCCAAAATATGACGTTGTGGGATTATGACGTCATTATTGTTTGCTTGAAACGTCATATTTTTCTGTTGAAATGCAACTTCCGGGTACAAATTATATACCCAGAAGTCCCAAAATTAGACGAGACTTACAGACCCTATTATTTCTTAATTCAATTGCTGTAATGTCATGTGACAAAATCAGACATTCAGTCACTTACTTGTTATGTGACAAAATCAGAAATTCAGTTGCTTACTTTTCATTTGACAATATCAGAAATACAGTGGCTAACTTGTGATGTGGCAAATTCAGGTATTCAGTCACAACCTTAACATGCGACAAAATCAGTGGAAACTCAGTGCGAACAAGAGCTGTCGCCGAATGGCAGCCAGTTATACCCCCGCTCATTGAACACTGAATCAATATGGAAAGTGCAAATTTAAGTGTGTGCGGATACAATACAGGTGTGGACACAGTTCAAGTGTGGACACAAACAAGTATGGACCAAAAATTTTCAATATATTGGTATAATGGGAAAAAATGATGAAGTCAAACTGGAAGTAGATGAGTGACAGACTTGAAAAGGGAAGACACTGTACAACTCATCATACTTAAGCTTCAGACCAAATATCAAATCATTACTACATACACAAGCTGAGAAATCCTTGACGAAAAATTTCAATATATGGCTATAATGGAAAAAATAAAAGTTTTCGTCAAACAGGAGGTAGATGAGTGACAGACTCGAAAAGGGGAGACATGGTACAACTCATCATACTTAAGCTTCAGACAAAATATCAAATCATGACTACATACACAAGCTGAGAAATCCTTGACAAAAGATGTTCCGGACGGACAGAAGGACAGACAGACGGACGGATGGACGGAGACGGACGGACAGACGGACAGACAGACAGACAAGGGTAAAACAGTATACCCCCCTCTCCTTCAGAGCGGGGGTATAAAAAGAAACAAAATAGGGTAAATGTCAAGGAGACAACTTCCCATATCCAGGTCAAAACCACCCAAAACAAAGCATCTAGGGGTCACTTTAAGGTCTTCAACACAGTGAGAAACCTCACACCATACTTATGATGTGACAAAATCAGAAATTCAATTGCTTACTTGTCAAGTGACAAAATCAGATATCCAGTGGCTAAAACTTCTCATGTGACAAAATCAGAAATTCAATCACTTACTTGTTATGAGGCAAATTCATAAATTCAGTCATTTACTTGTCATGTGACAAAGTCAGAAATTCAATCACTATCTTTTCATTTGATAAATCAGAAATTCAGTGGCTACCTTGTGATATGACAAAATCAAATATTTAGGCACTAACTTGTCATTTGACAAATCAGAAATTAAGTGGCAAACTTGTGATGTGACAAAATTAAATATTCAGTCACTACTTGTCATGTGACAAAGTCAGAAATTCATCACTAACTTGTCATTTGACAAGTCAGAAATTCAGTGGCTTACTTTTGATGTGACAAGATCAGATATTCAGTCAAAAGTCAGAAATTCAATCACTAAATTGTCATTTGAAAATCAGAAATTCAGTGGCTAAGTTGTGATGTGACAAAATCAGATATTCAGTCACGACTTTGACATGTGACAAAATCAGAAGAAATTCAGTCACTACCTTGTTATGTGAGAAAATCAGAAATCCAGTCAATATAAACTTGTCAAGATGAAGGACAACAATGAAAGCATGCTCCATTTGCTTGATCTTATCATGTATTTACAGGGATTTTGTCCCATTTGCCATTTACATTTACTCCCTATCCCTATATTTGTCATGCATCAAAATATTTCAGTCACTAACTTTTCATGTAAAAAAAATCAAACATTTAGAAAAATAATTATTTGTTTTATCTATTTTATAAAACTTTATCAATGATCAAAATTTGACAATCCAATTCCGAAATTTCCATCATCAATTTCCTTATGTATTTTATGCTAAATCTGTATTGGATTTTTCTACTGGCTCCTTTTCTCCTACACTACTGGTTCTTTCAACAATCTCATCATTTTTATTTTCTGAATTAATTAAGTCTGGAGAATTCTGACTACTTTCTATAACTTGTGAATTATTCTCCCATGCTGATGTTAAACTATCTGGGAACTGGCATAATTTGTGCTGCAATGGAAAACAAGACAGCAATTCAAAACTAATTTTTGGCACATGTAAGATATCCAGTATTTAATAATTTGGATTGATAGCTTTACACGAGCACAACAAAA
Source organism: Modiolus philippinarum (assembly GCA_002080025.1). NCBI lineage: Eukaryota > Metazoa > Mollusca > Bivalvia > Mytilida > Modiolidae > Modiolus > Modiolus philippinarum. Next base: position 25,888 of record MJUU01018851.1, read on the forward strand.
GTCATATAAATAGACATTACCTATAGGAGTTTCCGTGAATCCAATTAGTGATGTCACAAAATCTAATTTACATATGCAAATTAGCATTTTTGGTTGGCACAGTCGAAGAATTACCACTATATAGCATGGGCTAGAATTTTCAATCTTTGATAACTTCTTCATTATATGCACGATTTTGGATCTGCAAAGTGCATCTTAAACATTGGGATATTCATATTTTTTCTACCGATTTACTTTTTAATAAAAATAGACAAATATTTTTTCATGTGAATTTCAAAAATGTAAAAATTTCGAAAAATTATATGGTTTACAAAATACGCTAATTTAAAAAAAAATAAAAAGCTGAAAATTTTTACATCCTATAAAAGTGTAAACATTCCATAATTGAGATCAAAAGAATTATCCATTTATCTTATATAACAAATTCTCACCAGTTAATTGAAAATGACATTTTTACGACCCTAATCAGTGACTACGATTTCTTGCCAACCAAAGGTAATTTTTCAAGCTTGTGACGTCACGGTGGAAACTCCTATAGTATGTTCATACCTGCCAAGTTTTAAAAATGCTAATTGGATTTAGATGCACAAGGTGATTCTTAACATAAAACCATGAAAATCAAATATTTTTGAAATCCAATTAATGAAAATATTTGTCCTAAACTACACAAACAATTTAAGTACCGTAGAAAGGCATGTATTATCCGCACATTTTTACCCTAAAAAGAATTAAGGGACTTGGGGATGCGGATTATACAACCCTATATGGCTTGAGGATTTAGCCAAGTTCCCTGAAGATCGATTGTTAGTCCCTGTTCAAACCAAACAGACTGTTCTTAACATTGTAGATCTAATTAAATATGTTGGTTTGAATTGCAAAGTGACTTACAGTCCAAAAAATGCTATTTTGATGTCAGAACACGGATATTTTTATTAGCCGCCATTATCGTCAACAAACCATGTGATTGGTAAAGTGTTGATTTTGTGACAATGAGCTATTTATATCATATTGTCTCTGACAACAATTAACGTGCTAAAGATGCAAAATTATAGGATTAAGTGGCTTTTTATTACATTCCATAACAGTTTATAGGGAATGAAAGACTTAGAAACATCAAATTAAATGTAAAGTAAACACAGATATGACGGTCCGCACCAAATCCGTTACGATTTTTCCATTGTACCAGAACTTCCTGATTAAGGAAACGATGTTATTTTTCTTCAAATTTTGTCATGTTTGAGCCTTTTTATCATCAAATAATTTCAGAAAAGGCTTCAGATATAGTAAATAAACACTTGTGCAGTTGATTAACTATCAAAATACAAATTTACAGGTACAAAATAACTACGATCATATCTATCTCAATGTAGACTTTGTTGGTTAAGGTGCCAGCGTATTAAAAGTTTTTTCCCTGGATTTTAAGGTCAAAAAAGGGCCTGGGGATTATACACAAATGCAGATAATACATGGCTGCTGGGTAGAATTCCAAAAAATAAGTGGTCTTTGAGACTTTCCGGAAATTTACCAAAATTGGAATCAAATATTTTTGAAATCCAATTGATGAAAATGTTTGTTTTAAACTACACAAACATTTTAAGTACAGTTGCTAGATAGAATTC
>MJUU01018851.1:27980-38597 GCA_002080025.1 Modiolus philippinarum
TGTGCAGTTGATAAACTATCAAAATACCAATTTACAGGTACAAAATAACTACCATCATATCTATCTCAATGTAGACTTTGTTGGTTAAGGTCCCAGCGTATTAAAAGTTTTTTCCCTGGATTTTAAGGTCAAAAAAGGGCCTGGGGATTATACACAAATGCGGATAATACATGGCTTTTTACGGTATGGTTGCTGGGTAGAATTCCAAAAAATAAGTGGTCTTTGAGACTTTCTGGAAATTTACCAAAATTGGAATCAAATATTTTTGATATCCAATTGATGAAAATGTTTGTTTTAAACTACACAAACATTTTAAGTACAGTTGCTAGATAGAATTAAAAAAAATAAGTGGTCTTTGAGACTTTCAGGAAATTTACCAAAATTCAGAATCTTAAGTTATCAGAATTTTGTTTTTTACCATACACTTGTCAGAATATAAGATAATATGCCAAAATTAAAAAAAAATATGTTTCTTTGACATTTTCAAGAAATTTACCAAAGTTGGAACCAGAATCAAAATTCCAAAAGCTTATTGCAAATCTATAGACTATATGCAACAATTCTGCATAAAGATTTTATACCTAAATCCCAAATGTAGGAGGAGTTTGAGTCACATGCCACATGTGTCACAATCCAAATCTTTGGGTCTTTGTTAAAATTGACATCATGGGGCCTCTTGTTAGCACCAAGACCAATATAAAAAATCTGAAAGATTATTGCCCATCTACAGACTATATGCAACAATTCTACAACAAAATTAAATCCCTAAATCAATAAATGTAGGGGGACTTTGTGTCACATGCCACATGTGTAAAAATTGACATCATGGGGCCTCTTGTTTGCACCAAGACCAATATCGAAAATCCAAAAGCTTATTGCGCATCTACAGACTATATGCAATAATTCTACAACAAAATCAAATCTGAGTCACAAGAAAAGTGTGACGGACGGACAGACGGACAGACGGAGGTTATAACATTATCCCCGAACTTTCTTCGAAAGTGTGGGGATAATTACAACCAAAAGTGAGCTTTTGTTCACAAAAACAAATTGTTCTCCTTTTTCTCACCCCCAATTTTTAGTTGAAAATATCTTGCATTTAAATAAGGTTATGCAAATCCAAGAAGTAAATTTTAACTACCGTAAGTCTAAGAGGGTCATAGTTTAACGAAATTGACCTAGCATTTTAAAAATAATAATGGTGCATTACATGACAACCCGCCATGATTTTTTAAAAAATTTCAATGGGCATAACTTTTGAACCACTTTGACCTCAGGACCCTGAATTGAACATGATCTGATATTTGTGGTAAACAACTTACAAACCAAAACGTAATGTTGGATTAGACAGGTTTCACATTAACTTTCTTAAGGTGGCTCACTCATCACATTTTTTAATTTGTGTCAGATTTCAGAACTCCTCTGTATTCTCCAATTCAATGGCTAAAAATTTTTGCACACAGGCCCCCACTTTTTATTTCATGAATGTCTTCCATGGGCCAAATTAAGACACCTGATGAGTTTTCATAAAATTCTTGATATAACTTCCTAGCTTTTAGACAAAAAATAACCCTAATATCAAATGAAAGGAAAAATCCAGAGATATCCATTTCCTGACAAATATTTAATATGTTCTAAAGCACACGGATCTATATATTTCTTTTAACCATTTCACTAGTCTACAATGTTTAATCAATTCAAATAGGTTTCAAGAAAAAAAGTCAGGAATGAGCCTCCTTAAGGATACTGTTGCAACAAAACAAAATATTTCAAAGAAATCTGTTTGTTGTAATATAATACTTTACCTTTGTTACTTTCATAGCACATCCTTCTGGTAAGTTTCTCTGTATATACTCTAAATATACACTACATGTAGATCCTGTTACTTCATATACCTAAAATGCATTTGGATTAAATTTATGTTCATTAATACTTTTAAGGACTATAATAAACCATGAATACCACTTTTTACCAAAGCATCACATATTTTCATTTTTGAAATGGAAGTTTAAGACTCTATATACATGCATACATTGTATGTACTCAAAAACTTCAAACTTAATTGAGCGTTAAAGCTACTATTTAGACAATATACATAGTTTCTTCATCAAAGCTTTATTTTAATAATGATAGAACTTATATTTATACATTCAGTCCAAGGCCTATTACTCTGTACAAAATCAACCGACCAGAACCAAATTCAAGCTTGATCTGTATCTCACCTAGATACACTCATATACCAAATATCAAATCAATATGTCAAGCATTTACAGAAAAAAACTCCAGAAACCAAAAAGTAAACGGACGGACGGAGGATATACCATAATACCTTCTGTCTTTTGACAGGCATATAATAATAAACTGTGGACAGAAGATTTGACCCATCTGCTCAGGAAATGTTGCTTGAACATGCACATTTGCACAACTGCATGTCAAATATCAAATGGGTTTTGAAAAACAAAATGTGATGTTATTCAAGACTGATTGCCAGTGAGTGGTCCTGACCATCATCAGAGTGTGAAATATAAAATCCACCAATCCACAGAAGAATAACATCTGTCTGCTCAAAATAATATTGTGTGTAATTCTAAAATGAATATTCTTTGCAAGATTATAATTAGAATACATACTTGAACTTCTTTGTAATAGGTTCTGATCTCATACTGAACTTTTGCCCTCTTGCTTGCAAATATTGCTTTATTTAATGTTCTTCTCATGAAATGTGTAGGTGGAGTAGATCTGAAATATTTACATTCTGTAAAAATTCAACAAAATCAACAATTCTAACAGCTGATAAAACACTGCTACCTGTAATCTTAATTTTGTAGTTATATCAGTTTATGGCCAAAGAAATTAAGCTAATTCATTTGCTGTCACTCCAGCTGCAGAGCTCTTAATGACTAGTATCAATTGCATTACAGCTGGTATATAAACTAGAAGCTCTGGACACACATAACACAAACACTGGTACCTTTTCTAATCATTATGCTTGATATTTAATTTACATTTATCTTTTAAAAGATAGCTATAATTCCCTTTTGTAAAGGAATTCCTTGTAGGTATATGCTACATCCCGCATGATAAACAAGGATGTAGCGTTGCTCGACATCTAGCAATGAATTCCACTCAAACAGGTGCTAGGGGCCGTCTTGAACTTACTATGAAGTATTACCAAAGCTCATTGTTGAAGGCCTCAGGGTAACCTCAAGATGAAAAACAACAATAAAAGCATTGTTCCGTTGCTTGTTTCTACCATGTATTTGTAGAGATTCAGTCTCATGTGCATTTACTCCATATCCCTTCATTGATTAATTAGTTCACATAATTGTTGCAGTCTGAACTAGACTGCTCATCAAAAGAAGGTGAAATGTTGCCACTGTCAATCTTATTCATGATACATGTGCATTATTTGCAAAGTAAAAAATGCTTTTTTTTATGTGGAATTGTAATTATTGTTTAAATTTTGTTTTGATGTCTCTTCAATGCTTTATTAAAACTTTGTTAATAAAGTATATAGAAATTTTTCAGCCATAAACTGATACATGTTAGGTATCCTGCATTTGAAACACAGGCAGAGGCATTCAGTTAAAAATCACTCTGGTCCGACAATTTTCACCCTTGTCACCCCGGAATTCAAAGGCATTGTCGGTGTTTGTCCGGCAAAATTGTCGGTAAAATTTCACCCCAAAAATCATTGGTATTTTCTTTGATGTTGGGTCAATTGATAAATACCGGTGAAAGTCGGGACGTCCACCAGAATTGTCAGAGTTTTTGTGTCCTATTTGTCTCTTCAATAAAAAAAAATCAAGTTTTAGGGTAATATCAAGAGGAAAAAATAACCTCAATGACAACCGGGTTTTGTGTGACTTCTCTTTCAAAAATCGTATTTCCGAACGTATTAATAAATGCCACGAATAAAAAAAGACAATTGTTTGGCTTTGACTAATCATATACCTATGTAAAAATATCTCCTCAATTTCCATTTGACTGAGAATGGTGGGTTAAAACACGTCTAATTTCAAAACTTAAGCCTCCTTAGATTCTCATACTGACATGCTAGAATGTTCAGGTTGCACGAAATTGAAGCATGAAATTTCTATTTTTATGACCAATCAAAATACAGCTTAGCAGATTCCCCTTAAAAATAGACTCGCACTTATTGTTTGTGACAAAAATAAGAGACAATGGTCTCTTCAAAATTCGCGGAGGCATTTCAGAATTAAATTATTACCTCAGCAAACAGGAACTTCTATACTATTGGAAAGCTCTTTCAGATGAAGATGTTAGCATAAAAAATGAGAAAATTTATCTACACAATAAAGAATTTCACCGTCTGTTGAGCTTGGCATCGTTTAAAAAATAATAAATGCTTTTATGGAATGTTTTAAGTAATTGCTTGGAACTGAATATTCACTGAAATATTCCCTGCAAGGATTTGTAAATACTGATTTTCTCTGAAGCTATTTTTCCTCGTTTGATTTTTAATTTTTTTTATTCAAAGTTATATTGATAGCGTGCTATTTATAGGTCGTCACTCATAAAGATTAACCTTGACCTAACAAAACCAAATTACGAAATTTTATTCGTGAAAATTATTTAATACGTAACAAATTATTTTATATGATATGATCTTTTAACAACTTTGAGTTCTGACAGTCAAATATAATTCAGGATGTCCATACAAATTATAAGATATTTTCTGTCATGCGCATATTTTTAAAAAATATCCTCTCGATCTTCCAACTATTTGAAATATGAAAAGCAAGCTTTTCCAAAATAATGAACTGCACTTAGAGATAATTACTACGATTACACAGTAGATAAATATTGACAAGTACAATTAACAACAACAGGTAAGTTAATCCTCTGTTTATCAGTTTCTCCGACATCCATGAATGTTGGAGAATGTCAGGTTTGTTGTCGGACATTCACCCCTTTTCACTCACAATTCACTGACGTCGGATTTTAGTGATTTTTAACTGAATGCCTCTGATTGTACTGTATTTCTTTCAGGTCACCATCCTGAAAACGTTAGGCAGATGAGGCAAAGGAGGATATAAATATTATTTTGCAACATCAATTTAGATTTGTAAATTAATCTAGTTGAGTGATATATTTTGTACCAATTAAGCATTTATAGTTTTCATGCTGGAAAACTGTTTCAATAAGTGTTTTGCCATATATTTCTCAATAAATGATATCCTATGCACAGTCACAGCTGTCTAAATATTAGCCAAAAAGGGGGGTTGGGTATGTAAAAACAATTCCACAAAAATATGTTACCAGGAAACATAGCTAAAAATGTGTTTTGATCATCACTGATCAATTTCCAACGACATATGGAACACGTTTTCTCGACAGGGTTCACAAAGGTCACTGCGCAGGGGTCACCAAGCCAAAAAGTATGCGCACCGACTTGTTTTTTTTTTTTTNGGAGATGCAGTATAGAACCCTTCAAAGAAGCTCCATACCAAATATGAAGTAGCTGTCGTGTGCAGTTCCTAAGAGAATTGCGACGAAAAAGTCACAATTTGGAAAACGAAAGTAAAAAAGGCACAAAGTTGGTAAACAGGAAGTGGTGATCCGATATGGCCGAAAAGGGGGAGGTGCAGTGTAGGACCCCATACTGATGCCCCATTCCATATATCAAGTTGCTGTCATGTGTAGTTGCTGAGAAAAATGCGACGAAAAAGTCACAATTTTGAAAATAAATGTAACAAGTGTGGATCGTATTGCAAGGCAATACAGGAGTCCCCTACCAGACGAATAATTCAGTGATACCAGCAAAAATAGTTAAAGAAAAGTTTTCCTAGCCCAAGGCCCATAACTTCGTCAAAAATCAATGGACCAAACCCATACTCAAACTTGATCTGTAACCCATAGTAGTTGATTAACAATGCAAATATCAGCTTAATATCTGAAACGGTTAAGAAAAAAAGTCTGGAAAACGTATATTTTACCAAAATTTTCTAAGTCAAAGGCCCATAACTCAGTCCAAAATCAATGGACCGGAACCAAACTCGAACTTGATCTGTAACCCATAGTGGTATACTCACGTAGCAAATATTAGCTTCATATCTGAAACCGTTTAGAAAAAAAGTCCGGAAAACCTATATTTTGCCAAAATATTCTCTAAGTCAAAGGCCCATAACTCCGCCCAAAATCAATTGACCGGAACAAAACTCGAACTTCATCTGTAACTCATTATGGTAGGATCACATACCAAATATTAGCTCAATATATGGAATGGTTTAGAAAAAAAATCCGGAAAACTGATATTTTACCGAAACAGTCATAAGTCCTAGTTGGCCATAACTCTGTCCGAACTCAGTAGACCGAAACAAAACACGAACTTCATCTGTAATTTATAATTGTTGACACACATACCATGTATTAACTCAATATATGGAACGGTTTAGAAAAAAACTTCAGAAAACTGATATTTTACCGAAATAGTCAAAGTCCAAGTCCCATAACTCCGTCCAAACTCAGTGGACCGGAACCAAACTAAACTTCATCTGTAACTCATGATGGTAGACTCACTTACCAAATATTAGGACAATATGTGGAACGGTTTAGAAAAAAAGTCCGGAAAACTGATATTTTACCGAATAGTCAAAGTCCAAGTCCCATAACTCCGTCCAAACTCAGTGGACCGGAACCAAACACGAACTTCATCTGTAACTCATGATGGTAGACTCACATACCAAATATTAGCTCATTATGTGGAATGGTTTAGAAAAAAAGTCCAGAAAACTTGAGTGTGACGGACTGACGGACTGACGAAGTGCAAACGATGCCGGTAGGGGACTAAAAAGGCACAAAGTTTGTCAACAGGAAGTGGTGATCTGATATGGCTGAAAAGGGGAGGCACAGTATAGGACCCCATACTGATGCACCATTCCAAATATCAAGTGGCTGTCATGCGTAGTTGCTGAGAAAAATGATCGAGACAAAAAGTCACAATTTTGAAAATAAAAGTAAAAAATGCACAAAGTCGGTAAACAGGAAGTGGTGATCTGATATGGCCGAAAAGGGGAGGCGCAGTATAGGACCCCATACTGATGCCCCATTCCAAATAGCAAGTGGCTGTCATGTGTAGTTGCTGAGAAAAATGCGAACAAAAAGTCACAATTTTGAAAATAAAAGTAAAAAATGCACAAAGTCGGTAAACAGGAAGTGGTGATCCGATATGGCCGAAAAGGGGAGGCACAGTAAAGGACCCCATACTGATGCCCAATTCCAGATATTAAGTGGCTGTCATGTGTAGTTGCTGAGAAAAATGTGACGAAAAAGTTACAATTTGGAAAATAAAAGTAAAAAATGCACAAAGTCGGTAAACAGGAAGTGGTGATCCGATATGGCCCAAAAGGGGAGGCGCAGTATAGGACCCCATACTGATGCACCATACCAAATATTAAGTGGCTGTCATGTGTAGTTGCTGAGAAAAATGCGACGAAAATATGTGTGACAGACGGACGGACGGACGGACGGAATGACGGACGGACGGATGGAAGGACAGAGGTAAAACAGTATACCCCCTCCTTCGGAGCGGGGGTATAATAATGAACTGCACTTAGAGATAATTACTACGATTACACAGTAGATAAATATTGACAAGTACAATTAACAACAACAGGTGAGTTAATCCTCTGTTTATCAGTTTCTCCGACATCCATGAATGTTGGCGAATGTCAGGTTTGTTGTCGGACATTCACCCCTTTCCACTCACAATTCACTGACATCGGATTTGAGTGATTTTTAACTGAATGCCTCTAATTGTACTGTATTTCTTTCAGGTCACCATCCTGAAAACGTTAGGCAGATGAGGCAAAGGAGGATATAAATATTATTTTGCAACATCAATTTAGATTTGTAAATTAATCTAGTTGAGTTATATATTTTGTACCAATTAAGCATTTATAGTTTTCATGCTGGACAACTGTTTCAATAAGTGTTTTGCCATATATTTCTCAATAAATGATATGAAAGTAAAACGAAAAATGAAACCATAACTGCAGAAAAATTGTGCAATGAAAACTTAACCTGCTTATGATGATCTTTTCTAACTTTCTTAATGTGCTAGGTTATAAAGAAGGGGGGATTGTGTTTTATGCTTCAATGCATGTTATATTAAACTAAAAACAGTTATAGTATGAGAGGAGAAGATATTTGAATGGTTTCTGGGTCCAATGATAAAACTATATTCCTGCTGATGGGTCCTCTAAGATACCTTTGAAGAGACCATCTAAAGACTAATGTGTCTAATCTAGTTCCAAATGGCCAAATGGTTGAAGAGCAGACTTTGAATGTGTTTTCCTGTCAAAAATTAAACTATGTTCCCTGCTGAAGGCCTTCCTGAATAAGATGTGGACATGCAACAAGAGGCTCTCAAGAGCCTGTATTGCTCACCTAGACCCGTGACTAACATAGACAGTCTTTGTTAAAGGATCTAAATTAAACTACGGTTCCACTTTGTCTAGTGGTATCAGAGGACATGACCTATGAAAGTGTTTCAGTTGGGTCCAGTTTGGTTCCCTTTTCTGTAGTGGACCATCTATGGACTATTGTGGCCAAGTTTGGTTCCTGTTTGCCAAATGCAAGCAGTTGCAGAGAAGATCTTGAAATGTGCTTTCCCATAGGTTCCACTGTTTAAACTATGTCCCCCCTTAAACATCATCTTGGATGTAGCACTGACCTGAAAAACACCTTTTTTTGCAGGGGACCCCCTAAAGACTATCTTGGCCAAGTTTGGATCTGATCAGTTCAGCAGTTGCAGAGGAGAAGATCTTTGAAAGTGCTTTCCCATAGGTTTCAATGTTAAGACTATCTTCCCCTTTGGCGGCAATCTTCAACATTTGTTTGCAGGGGACCACGTAAAGACTATCTTGGCCAAGTTTGGATCCAATTAATTCAGCAGTTGCAGAGAAGTGTACATGTTTTCCCATACCGTCCAAAGTTAAAACAATGTTCCCCCTTGATGACCAGCTTGGATATAGAGCCAACAAGAGTTGTCGCCGAATGGCAACCAGGTATACCCCCACTCACTGAACCCTGGACCAAAAATTCATGTTTACACTACATTTTGTAATTAAGTCCACATTTCGTCAAACAAGAAGTACACATCTGACAGGAGTCAAAATAGGAAGTTCCTTACAATTAACCGTATAGAGGCTTCTTACCAATTTTGAAATCAATCCCTCTTGTAGAAGCTGAGAAAAATACAACGAAAAATTCATGTTTTTACTACATTTCGCAACAAAGTTGACATGTCGTCAAACAGGAAGTACACATCCAACAGGACTCAAAATAAAATGTTCCTTGTAACTAATCATATAGAGGCTGCATACCAATTTTGAAATCAATCCCTCTTGTAGAAGCTGAGAATAAAGGCGACAAAATTCATGTTTTCACTACATTTTGTAACTAAGTCAACATTTCGTCAAACAGGAAGTATACATCCCACAGGACTCAAAATAGGACATTCCTTACAACTACCATATAGAGGCTGCATACCAATTTTGAAATCAATCCCTCTCGTAGAAGCTGAGAAAAATGCGACGAAATTTTTCTCGGACGAACAGACAGATGGACGGACAAGGTGAATCCAGTATACCCCCTATCTAGTGAGTGGGGGTATAATTAACCTTTATAACACCTTTTTTGCATTGGACCACCTGAAGACTATGGTGACCAAGTTTGGCTCCAATTGGCTCGACAGTTTCTGAGAAGAAGATCTTTGAATTTGTTTTCCAATAGTGTCCAATTCTAAAACTATATTTTCCACTGGCGGCCATCTTGGATATACATGTAGCGTGACCTGTAAAACATCTTTTTTGCAGGGGACCACCCAGTGACTATTGTGACCAAGTTTGGTTCCAATTGTATCAACAGTTTCAGAGGAGAAGATCTTTGAATGTGTTTTCCCATAGGGTCAAACGTTAAAACTATCTTTCCCACTAGCAGCCATCTACAATATAACTCTGGCCTGAAAAACATCTTTTTTGCTTGGAACCACCCAAGAACTATTGTGGACAAGTTTGGTTCCAATTGGCTCAGCAATTTCAGAGAGTTCAATATTAAAACTATGTTCCCCGTTGGTGGTCATCTTGGATATACAGTAAAAAAGAATGTATTATCTGCACATTTTTACCCTAGAAAGAATTTACGGGGTGCCGATTTTACACCCCTTCACGACTTGAGGGTTTAGCAAAGTTCCCTGAAGATCGATTGTTTGTCCCTGTTCTTTACATTGTGGATCTAATTAAATATGTTGTTTTGAATTGCAAAGTGCCTTACAGTTATAAAAAGAATGGGTCTTTCCTAAGAAAAATGCTATTTTGATGTCAGAAACACAAATATCAGGGGAGAATATTTTCATTAGCTGCCCTTACTGTCAACAAACCACATGATCGGTAAAGTGTTGATTCTGGTGACAATGAGCCATTAAACATTGTATTAAACATACAAAATTTTTTCCCCTGGATTTCAAGGTCAAAAAGACCCTGCGGATTATACATAAATGCGGATAATACATGGCTTTTCATGGTAGTGCAGACCTGAAAAACGAGTGTTTTGCAGGGGACCACCCAAGGATTATTGTTGCCAAATTTGGTT
>MJUU01018851.1:43513-63720 GCA_002080025.1 Modiolus philippinarum
GCTTTTAGTAAGTTTTTATTCTTCTTGAAATTATTTGTTAAATGTTTTCTTTGAAAATCCAGAAAAATATATGTTTATTTCCTTTAATGCCTGGTAGTCTTGTGTGTATTTTCTAAATTTGTACAATTTGTGCGACCAACAAATTAAGCATTTCTTTCTTTTGATGTCTTGGGATATTTTAATATATTCTTATAGTTATGTATAATTTTAGCTAAAATTGGACAATTAAACTACTTGTATTTGATTTGAAGATTTTTCATGGAGTAAGAAACAAAGTCTTTTATTTTATTTTGGTAACAGTACTTAGCATAATGTAAATATTCCGAGGCGCTTTTCCACATTGCAAAGATCGCACGCATCAAAGAGACTGGGTCTAGATAAATATGCCACATAGGCCACTGCAACCATCTTAAGTTTCCATGTTTTTTTCACTCTAGATAATTTTCTAAAATTACTAAATGCAGACAATAAAAGATTAAAATGAAAGACAATTTATGCGTGTTCGAGGTTTTAGTTAATGTTATATGTCTAGACAAAGTAGGGTAGAAACTGATTCGAATTTTCCAAATCTCAACAAGAAAATTTGGTGAAGAAAATATTAGGTGGTAATATAAAAGTTTCAAGTTTATTCTCCACTTTGACAAAGTACATATACTATTTAAAGAAAGTAGGTTTTTTCCCACAGAACATGTGATCTCAATAGATTAATGCCTTATTTGTTGAAACCAGTTGAATAAATTTTCACAATAAATACCGAAGCAACAACCAAAAAATCATAAATCCAGAAAACTTAGAAATGTAAGGATCACACACAAGAGACAACATAAATTACGAGGACGAAACAAACAGAATATAATACAAATGCCACAAAAAAAAAATAACCGTGTGAACCCTAAAAAACAGGGGTGTCATCAGATGCTCAAGTAGGGTAAGCGTTACCTGCTTAATATGTGGCACCCGTCACATTGTAAGTGAGAAGTCCGGTATAATAATATCAAATTCGATATGTCAATCCAGTAAAACTTTGGAAATCGATTTTCTCTGTGAGATAGACACATTGTAACAATCCGTTTCGATAACTAACAATATCAAAGTATTTATAAGGCCGTTAATACTCTCCTAACCAATCTTTTTCGTACAGTTTAGTAAAGCGGACACTATGCCATGTCACTCACAATAATTAACTTTCGTTTTCGGTCTGGAATGTTCATATGTACTTTGTTGTTTTTTTTATTCCTTTCAACAAAAATACATTCTTGATTCTTAAGCAGTATACATATAAACAAAGGTTGGTAGGTACTAATTAAGTTTTTTTTGTTTATTCACTACTTTCATTATTGCGTCTTCAACACCTACAATCACATATCTCTTGAATGGATGCTTTTTTCAAACATGTTGAAAAATGCCAGTCTTAATTGGTCTCAAGCACCACAGGTGAAGTGAAAAATTTCGACTTTTATGTTTGCTTAGCAACCGAGCATAATTATATATAGAATATTGCTTAGCATAAATTTTTCGAAAGATATGAAAAAGAAAGGAAATGAGGTAAATGTCAAGGAGACAACATCCCATATCCAGGTTAAAACGATGTTTACTCCTCACTCGTTTGACTCGACTATAATATGTAATGTGATAAAGCTAGTGTATATATATATAGGAGCTCCTAAATGACAACAACAGAGGTATGACCACTTTCCCCTATAATTATCCCTTCGGTGGACCAATTTTTCAAATGCATTTAATCGCATCAAGAAATGTTTCAACAGACCGCTGTTAGATACATTGTCATTGTGTAATAAATAAGTTGGAATTTTTATACTTCTACATGCCAATTTGAACCATTTTATTGTCAATTTGAAAGAATGTTGAGAGATTTTGACAAATTTTGAAAATGATCATAAAATGCGCAACCTAACATTTGCAGTACCAATTATGAGAAAAAAAACAGTAGTAAAAACTAAGTGCAATTTGCAAGTGCTAATGTTTTACACTCTAAACAAAAAAAATGGATTTTTCTCTTGGTGTCCTTTAGATATAATATCATACCCAAAGATAAGATAAGAAAGATTTATTTGAAATTTGGTTAGTTATAACAATTAACATAAGCTCTATAGAGCTTTTTACCGAAGATAAAACAAGTACATGCATAGATAAAACAAAAGTGGTATACATAAAACAAAATAAGCAATCATAAGACAAATAAAACATACATATAAAACAATATATTAAGCAGTTATAAAGCAAACATAAAATACATTTAAGACAATAAAACACATAGCACATACAATGGATAAATAACAACAGCATTTAGCTTAAAAGGAATGTCCACGCAATAAAATCTCTGCAAAATGGCTTAAATGTACCTGCTTTGTCTTTTTGCCGTTTGGAGTTTGGCTTTTGACAATTCTGTTCGGTATTTTGTTACTACCATCATGGACATAAAATAGCGTTCACCGGCATGTTTGGTTGCTAAATGTTTACGAACAACGCAACTGTTGCTGCTTGTGTGAACATCATCACACAAAAACATATATATCCCATGCTATCGCATATTTTCCAAATCGCCATATCAAGGGAACAGATGTCATGGCTAAATAACGATGGTTCTTTTTAAATGGTGATAAATCACGGATATTAAGCAAAGAATCACAAAGAAAGGTTATTGCAAAAAGCCCCAAATTTCATTTTGGCAATTTAGTTTTCCATTACCTTATTCTTCTAACACTATAATATTTAGTATATATTTAGTATATACATGTTCCTCTGGATCATTTTGTCCCATTAAGCATGGACCATTTGACTTTCGTGGGGGGGGGGGTCATGATGAGGGCCAGATTACCTTTTCATCTCAGGTGCTGGTCAGAGAATTTAGCAAAAATCCGAGCCAATTTAAAAAAAATATATCCAAGCCCCTCACTCCCCCTCCCCCGCCTAAAAATCAAATCGTCCGTGCTTTCGTGGTGAAAAATCCTGAATTTTTTGTTCTGCTACGCATCAAAATAACATATAGAGGTTGTTGCTATGGATTTTTATATCATTTAAAGATGAATAAATCTTTAATCACGATTTTCTGAAAAAAATAAACAAGAAAGGTAAAAAAATACTATAACTCTTCATTGTTTCAACCATTCATCACGTGGTGAAAAAATAAGACTTTTTTGTTGCTTAGCAACGTCAGAGTTGTTGCTAAGCATTGATTTTGCCAGACTTTAGAAAGAAAATCATTTATTACCTTGTCCGACGGCCTCACATACAAATGTAATTGGTTTGCAGGTGCCTATGATTGACGTACACTAGCCCTATATCAGCTGTATATGGTAATTAGTGACACAATTATTGCCATATTGAAATGGTTGCTAGGCAACAAAGGACTCACGTAAACAACGAAAAATGTCATATTCTGAACTCTCAGGATAAGGGCTATCAAAATACGAAATAAGTAATAATTTGAAGAAGGGGCCAAAAATGGCCCTTATCATCCCTACTCCTTTAGTTAAAGAATTGTCACATAGGAAAAATTTTAAATGCAATTCAATTTCAAAAATAATTTGTTTTTTATGTGGTATATATTCATTTCAATAGGTTTAGAAATCTAGTATTCCTTCTAACTGGTATCCGAGGCGATCGTTTCTGCCTTCAATTACACGAGAGTTCCTATCTCGAAAGTCCCGCATTGCTATTGTTGTTGCTTCAGAAGATGTGTTGTTTAAGTAGTTAGAGTATCAATTACTGAATAAAAAATGTACCTTACACCAGAAAGGGACTAAATATAAAAACATAAAATTTTTATTCAATTGTATAAAATGTAATTATGACCTTATAAAAAGTTCTACTCTGTAAAAGGATCTATAATATAACTGTCATATGTTAAGGTTAAAGGCCCCTTTTTCAGTTCAATGTTAAACCTATGGAAATTTTTTGTAAAATCTCCAGCCTAAATGGCTTATTGGTTTATTCCCAAAATTTATTTCCAAATTTTTGAGGTAATTGCCCATGCAAAGCTATTAATATTTTATGGTAGTAACAACAAGTTTAATGATTTTGCAGAAAAAATCTTTAAAATATTGTGGTAGTTGGATGTTTTCTGGGACAAAAATGCGGTCTGTTTAAATGATTTGCCGTTTTTCATATTGATTATCATAAATAACTCATTCATTTGTTGATAATACTTTCAACGAATGGTAGCTTTGTATGCATAAATGAAACAGCTATCTGCAAACCAAGTTTGGTGAAGAACCAATTAGCCGTTAAGGCTGGGGATTTTACATAAAATTTCCATAGGTTTAACATTGAACTGAAAAACGGGCCTTTAACCTTAAGAATATCTACATCATTTTCCTGAAGCTTAAGCTTTGATACCAATCTACATGTCATAGGTGTAAAATTAACAACCAATCATATTGAAAGCTATCTATTACTAATTTTCCAACTCTATGGGTTTTTCTGTTGATGTTTGCAATTTCATTTCTTTATCAACCGCTTATATTTCACCAAACTTAATTCATTAAAAGATTATTGAGGTATGACAAATAGTGTTTTAACTGAAAACTAGAGGCTCAGAGACTGAGCCTGTATCGCTCACCTGACAAAATGCTTCTATGCCATGCATGACCAAAAATAATGTTTTTTACCAATGGGGTCTAATGTTTAGCTATGTTCTCTATTGGCACCGGTGTTTTCGAATGATCCCATTAAAATGAGTAATCTTTGCAAAGGACCTACTATACATCATTCCAATTCTTAAAACAGTAATTTCCGATCTGATACATCAATGTTTCTGTACCTAAAACGGAGAACGCAGGTATTCCTATCTGGCATGTCTGGTAATAGGAAAAGATAAAACATATTTTGTAAAGAACCACACTGAGTCAAACAAGAAATACAGTGAAAATGCAGTGATTAAGATGCTTGAATTTTTGATCGACAACATTTTTGTTGAATGTGGAGGCCGTGTTTTTCAACAGACAATAGGGATTCCTATGGGAACAAATTGTGCGCCACTTTTAGCTGACCTTTTCCTTTTTTCGTATGAAGCAAAGTTTTTACAAGGGCTGATACAGCAGAAAAAAAACAACTAGCCCAGACTTTTAATTTCAGCTTCAGATATATAGACGATGTACTTTCTCTTAATAACCCAAGATTTAAAGAATATTTACATCGTATCTATCCCAATGAACTTGAAATTAAAGAGACAACCAATACACCCGATTCTGCTTCATACCTTGACCTTTTGTTATTCATTGACGAACATGGACGTCTGAATCTAGATTATATGACAAACGTGATGATTTTGACTTTCCAATTGTGAACTTTCCCTTTCTCTACAGCAATATACCTGCATCCCCAGCATATGGAGTATATATTTCACAATTAATTCGTTACTGTAGAGCGTGCAGTACATACAGTGACTTTGTGGAAAGAGCAAAAGCACTGTCACAAAAACTGCTGAGTCAGGGATATGTTCAGCCTTTGTTACTTTTGTCTCTTCAGAAATTCTATGGCCATCACCACGACATCATAGATAGATATGAAATGTCAGTGTCACAAATAAAAACTGACATTTTCAGCTAGATTGGCGTCTTCCCGGATTTGACATTACCGGTTTTGACTTTACCCTGGATTGACCCATTGACAGTGTGACGGGTGTGGTGCACAGAGCAGGACATGCTTACCCTTCCGGAGCACCTGATGTCACCCTTATTTTTTTAGAGTTCACACTGTTAGTGCTTTAGTTTTTTGTGTTGTATATGTAATGTACGTGTGTTTTGTGGGCATGTGGTGTCTTTGGTCTTCCGTCTTCTTGTGTTCTTGCTTTTGCCTTGTCTCTGGACTTTGATTTGTGTAATCTTGTGCTTTGTTCCTTCGGTATTCTACTGCCGTTGTTTTTCCAATACAGTTTAGTTAAATTTGCTTGAATAGTTTCAGAGGATGATTTTCTCATAGTCTCCAATGTTAAACTATGTTCCATGTTGGCCACCGTGTTTTTTTGTCAAATGAAATGAAATGAGCAATTTTTGTAAAAAACCTACCGTACATCATTCCTGTAAACTTTGGTTGAATTTGCTTTGGCAGTTTCAGAGGAGATGATGAAAATGTGATTTTTCCCATAGGGACTAATGTTAAAACCAAGTTCCAAGCTGTCTGCCATGTTTTTTGTCTGATCTAAACAAAATGGGCAATCTTTGTAAAGGACCTTTAGTACATCATTCCTGTTAAGCAGACCTGGGGTCAATTACTTTGAAATGTAATTAATTAAATTACAATTACATTTCAAATTTCCTCAATTAAATTACAATTACAATTACAACATTTTCTTTCTTGTAATTAATTAAATTATAATTACTTTAGTAAAGTAATTAATTAAATTACAAATTACATTTCAGTTTGACTCTTCATATGATATGTATGATATAATACAAACTTTATATGGTGAAACCCAAGGACAATTTCCAACAAGCAATTTTAATGTAAAATCTACTGGGTAACTGATATTTTGGGTTTGCTTTGAATATTTCTATTAATCTTTCAAAATTTTGGCTCTCAACTATAGACCATGGTAATAAGTCTACAGAAGAAAACAGATAATTGCATCTGTTAGGTGCCCTTGCATAGGGTCTGAACTTGAATGTTGGCATTATGTTGCATAGTTAATAATCATGAAAAAAAAACCACTAATGTTACTTTTTGTTGGTTTTCATTTCATTATTAAGTAGGTATATATTTCTTTATGCATTTTAAAGCTACATAAATTTAACAATATTGATGTATTCTTTGTTTTTGGAATCAATTCAGTGTTTATACAAGAAAATGTAACAATCTAAGGTATATGTGATTTCTATGGTTTGGGTAGGTATTTATTTTTTTTTTCAAAAAATTTAAAAAATATATCTAATTTCAAATGATCATGTTAAAAAACTATTTATTTTTTGCAGATATTTTTCAACCACTAAACCATTTCATATTTTTATCCATTTTATCATTCAACATAAATAAATAAATTAACATGATTTGGCATCATAAGATATAGGCAAATATACTCTGTTTTTCTAATTAAATGTATTATTTGGTTATAAATAATCAAAACTTTTAAATTATGACATTTTGTTTTGATAAGGAAAACTTAATTGCTGGTATATTTCTCTTCATTAACTTATGATGCCCATAATAACAATTCATGTATATTGACTGAGTATAGGTGGAATTGTAATTTATAATTTAAACAAGAGTTGTCAGAAGACAACATAGCTCGCCAGGGATTCCAGTAACCTCAATGCACAATAAATTCGAAAGTAAAGAAAGCTTTCTTCACAAGAAAGTCACATATGAAATACAAACACCCTATCACTAAACAACTTAATTCTAGAAGCTAAATTAAAGTTTTTAAAAAATTGCTCTCAGGGCAAGGTCAAGGTCAAAATGTTTACAAATATGGTACCATTAGAAAGCTCCCATCATAAGAACGTCACATACATAAATGTACCAAATATGAACACCCTACCACTAAACAACTTAATTCTAGAAGCTAGGTTAAAGTTTTTAAAAAATTGCCCTCAGGGCAAGGTCAAGGTCAAAATGTCTACAAGTATGGTACCAGAAGAAAGCGCTCATCATAAGGAAGTTACATACCAAATATAAACACCCTACCACTAAAAGCCTTCCTTCTAGAGGCAAGGTTAAAGTTTTTTTTTAAATTTCCTCAGGGCAAGGTCAAGGTCAAAATGTCTTCAAATATGGTACCACTAGAAAGCACTCATCATAAGGAAGTTACATACCAAATATAAACACACTATCACTAAAAGCCTACCTGCTAGAGGCAAGGTTAAAAAAGTTTTTCAAAAATTGCTCTCAGGGAAAGGTCAAGGACAAAATGTCTACAAATATGGTACCACTAGAAAGCTCTCATCATAAGAACGTCACATACATAAATGTACCAAATATGAACACCCTACCACTAAACAACTTAATTCTAGAAGCTAAGGTAAAGTTTTTAAAAAATTGCCCTCAGGGCAAGGTCAAGGTCAAAATGTCTACAAGTATGGTACCAGAAGAAAGCGCTCATCATAAGGAAGTTACATACCAAATATAAACACCCTACCACTAAAAGCCTTCCTTCTAGAGGCAAGGTTAAAGTTTTTCAAAAATTGCCCTCAGGGAAAGGTCAAGGACAAAATGTCTTCAAATATGGTACCACTAGAAAGCTCTCATCATAAGGAAGTCACATACCAATTATGAACACCCTACCACTAAAAGCCTACCTTCTAGAGGCAAGGTTAAAGTTTTTCAAAAATTGCCCTCAGGGAAAGGTCAAGGACAAAATGTCTACAAATATGGTCACGCTAGAAAGCTCTCATCATAAACAAGTCACATACCAAATATGAACACCCTACCACTAAAAGCCTGCCTTCTAGAGAGGCAAGGTTAAAGTTTTTTATATATCGCCCTATAGGCAAGGTCAAGGTCAAAATGTCTACAAGTATGGTACCAAAAGAAAGCTCTTGTCACAAGGTAGCCACAAACTAAATATCAACATCCCATCTCTTAATGTCTCCATTCCACAAGCAAGGGTAAAGCTTTTGCTGACGACACCGACGCCGACACTGGGGGTATGACAATAGCTCTCCGGACATTCGTCCCAGTGAGCTAAAAAAGGATTGGTGTTTAGGATATGAATCTGGCAATGAATAAAGAAGGCTTCAAAATGCAGTTTTATACAAAAAAGAACAAGTATTGGTACATTTGGGTGAATCAAATTCAAATAGTCACATATTTATAAGCCAAAAAATGTAAGGAACCAAACTTGTGCATTAAATGAACTATTTGTAAAAATTATGAAATAAAATATATTAGGGTTGTATCTGCAAAGTACATGTAATTCAAATATATTGGAATGGCTCAACAATTTTACTTGAAATTCAAGTCTTCTAGTTCATATCACCTTACAGATCATCATATATTGCACTAACTATGTATTAAACCCTCAAATGAGAAACAAACTTTTGCTAGTCCTAGTTCTTATCCATAGCATCATATATTTTAAATTTTAATTTTTGACCATACATGCAAATTTTAGGAAAGTCTTTAAACTAAGTAAATATACATTGTCATTTGTAAATGCATTTATTAATATTATTATTTCAACCCACCCCTCCGACTGCGCGAGGAGAAATCTTACAAGATGGCCCTCCTGAATCTGGAGACGTACTACTCCATCCCCAAGTTGAAAATGTAATTAGACCATTTTTCAAGATAAATGACAAAAATATCAAAACATTTTCTATTTTTGGTCTTAAGATGTTGTTTAAAACATATGTCTTTGAATTTATGCAAAGAAATACATGTAAATCAAACTTGTTCACATGTAATTGAAAAGTAATTGAAAAAGTAATTGTAATTACATGGTTTTCAGCCCTGTAACTAATTAAATTACAATTACATGTAATTGAAATTTCTCTCAATTACACATTACATTCAATTACATTAGAAAATGTAATTAATTACAGTCAATTACAATTACATTTTTTCAATTACCCCAGGTCTGCTGTTAAGTTTGGTTGAATTTACTTCAGCTACTTCAGAGGAGAGGATTAAAATGTTTTTTTTTTTGTTTTTTGTCCAATGTAAAATCAAAATTCTGGACTGGCGGCCATGTTTTTTGTCGGATCTGAACTGGACTGGCGGCCATGTTTTTTGTCGGATCTGAACAAAATGAGGAACGTCATTCCTCTAGAGCTTGGTTGAATTTGCTTCATTGGTTTCAGAGGAGAAGATGAAAATGTGATTTTTCCCATAGGGTCCAAAGTTTAACTATGTTCTGTGCTGGCAGCCATGTTTTTTATCGGATCTGAATAAAATGGGCAATCTTCATTAAGGTCCTTTAGTACGTCATTCCTCTAAAATTTGGTTGAATTTGCTTCATTGGTTTCAGAGGAGAAGATGAAAATGTGATTTTTCCCACAGGGTCCAATGTTAAACTATGTTCTGTGCTGGCAGCCATGTTTTTTATCGGATCTGAACGAAATGAGCAATCTTTGTTAAGAACCTTCCATTTATCATTCCTGTAAAATTTGGTTGAATTTGCTTCAGTGGTTTCAGAGGAGAAGATGAAAATGTGATTTTTCCCATAGCTTTCCATGTTAAACTATGTTCTGTACTGGCAGCCATGTTTTTCATCAGATAGGAGCAAATTGAGCAATCTTTGTTAAGGACCCTTAGTTCATCATTCCTGTAAAGTTTGATTTAATTTGCTTCAGCCATTTCAAAGGAGAAGATGAAAATGTGATTTTTCCCGTAAGGTTCAATGTTAAACCTAAGTTCTGCGCCGATGGCCATGTTTTTCATAAGATCAGAACGAAATGAGTATTCTTTGTTAAGGACCTTCCATTTATCATTCCTGTAAAATTCGGTTGAATTTGCTTCAGCGGTTTAAGAGGAGAATTTTTCCCATAGCGTTCCATGTTAAACTATGTTCTGTACTGGCGGCCATGTTAATTATCCGATCTGAACGAAATGAGCAATCTTTGTTAAGGACCTTAAGTGCATCATTCCTCAAAAGTTTTGGTTGAATTTGCTTCAGCGGTTTCAGAGCAGAAGATGAAAATGTCATTTTCCCATAAGGTCCAATGTTAAACTATTTTCCGTGCCATGTTTTTTATCGGAATGAGCAATCTCTGTAAAGGACCTTCCATAATTCATTCCTGTAAAGTTTGGTTGAATTTGCTTCAGTGGTTTTAGAGGAGAAGATGCGAAAAGTTAACAGACGCCAAGTGATGGCAATAGCTCACACTGACCCTTTGGGTCAGGTGAACTAAAAAAAAAACAATGAACATTCTTTTGTGTACTTTCGAGGTATAACTGACATTGGCCATTATCATGTGGTTTTGATTACAATAGTTTTTGAATTTATAATTTGTATCTCTGTTAATAATGGGATTACTATAAACCACACCTTTGTTTTGTCTTCATCATAAGAATAAAATATTCATACATTGTACATGTATTTGCAACTTACATATACACATCATGCAGCCTTGGGTGAAATATTTGTTGTGTAAACTTCTTGTTTTCTGCATTTACACTGTTACCATAACAACATGCACCATGAATCTAGAAAATAAATATTACTATTTGTAAATCCAACAGCTGATGTCAGGGAATAAAACAGAGATTCATACATGTATGTAAGTTGTGTGCACCCAAAGTAATGTAGAGTGGACAACAGAATATTGGGTAGATAGGGACGGAAATAACACAGAATACTGGGTAGAAAGGGACGGAAATAACACAGAATACTGGGTAGATAGGGACGGAAATAACACAGAATACTGGGTAGATAGGGACGGAAATAACACAGAAAACTGGGTAGATAGGGATTGAAATAACACAGAATACTATAATAATAATAATAATAATAAAATCTTTATTTAATGAGGGTAACACAGTTAGTATAACTAATCTTCCCTGAGGCCCTCAGGAACATAATTAAAAACAACATGATATATATTCATATACAAAATGTGCTAAATATTGCAACAATATAATTATTATCATAACATGGTTCTGTTCAAAAGATAGTCCTTTAAAACTCTCTTAAACACGCTTTCAGAAGGTACATTCCGTATTGACGCAGGTAATAAATTCCATAACATTGAAGCAGAGTAATGAAAAGATTTTTTATATAACTCTGTTTTTGCTTTTGGAATATGAAGGTTTCCATTTACAACATTTCTAAGGCAGTATGGGTTACTTGAGGAAACAAGACTGAACACATTTTTTAAGTAAGGTGGTGCTTCATTTTTTAGCATTTGAAAAGAAGAAGATACTTATGATATAAAATTCGGTCTTCTATGGTCATCCACCCAAGTTGTTCAAATAAAGGTTCAGATTGAGCTTGGGGATCTGCATCAAGAATTAATCTTGCTGCTCTCTTTTGAAGTTTCAATACTCGGTTTAGTCCATCACTGCCACAGTTACCCCAAATAATGCAACAGTAATCAATTGATGGGAGAATATAGCCATTGTAAAATAACTGTCTTGCTTCAAGATTTAAATATTTCTTTATTTTTGAAAGAAGATATATTAATGAGGAAATTTTTGAACAGACATGGTTTATCTGGTTTGACCAGCTTAAAGTTGAATCTATTTTAATGCCCAATAATTTTTCACAAGATGAAATTTGTAAGGGTATAGAATTTATTTGCAGGTGGAGTTCCGCATTCAAGTTTGAAAGTTTTTGTCTCGTTCCTATAACCATACATTTAGTTTTGTCACAATTAATGAACATATTATTGTCTTTGCACCACTTTTCGATTTCATGCAGGTCTCTTTGGACATTTATTTGTACCTCTGTAATATTTTCACCAGATGAGTGGACAGTAGAATCATCTGCAAACATATCAATGTTGCTATTCTGAACATAGAGTGGTAAATCATTGATGTATAATATGAATAGAAGAGGTCCAAGAATAAAACCTTGAGGAACACCAAACTTGATAGACAGTTTCTCTGATTTGGAATTTTCAATTTGTACTTGTTGTGTTCTATTATTTAAGTAGGATTTGAAAAAGTCAATAGCCTTATCATTTAATCCATAAATTTCAAGTTTTTTATACAAAATATCATGCTCAACTACATCAAAAGCTTTTTTAAAGTCTAAAAGAACTGCTACATTTATATTTCCATCGTTCATTTCCTTAATCCATTTGTCAGTTATATTAACAAGAGCTGTCTGACATGAATGATTAGGCCTAAACCCAGATTGATTTATGTGTAACAAAGAAAAACCAGATAAAAATTCATACAAATGTTTTGAAACATGTTTTTCAATCAGTTTAGAAATTGTTGGTAAAACAGAAATAGGTCTGTAATTGGTTGGAAGCCATTTTTCTCCTGCTTTAAAAATAGGGGTTACTTTTGCGTTTTTAAGAACATCTGGATAAATGACAGAGTCTATTATTCTGTTAAATATGTATGTTAATGGTGAAGCTATAACATCTGCACTTTGTTTAAGAATTTTTGCTCCAACATTATCAGTGCCAGCTGATTTGTTCTCATTGAGTTTTAATAAATCTTCAAGAATATTATTAATTTTAATAGGTGGAATTACAAATTTTGCATTTTCAGGTAGTTTTTTCTCCACAAATTTCTGTAAGTGTCTAAAGTCGGAACTATTATTTGTTGATTCACTGTTTCTTAACAAATGCTTAAATTTTGTACACATGATGTAAAAAAATTGTTAAAGAAGTTCGCTATTTTATATGAATCATTTACTTTAGCATTATTATCTGAAAGGATCTCATGTGGTTTCGTTTGATTCGATGGATTTAGACTATGAATGCATTTCCAAAGCGCTCTGGGATCTTTTGATTCTTTTACCATTATATTACTATAGTATTTTTGTTTTGATTCATCTATGATCTCCTTAGTTTTATTCCGCCAATATTTATATTCATCCCACTTTCCAAGACTATGAAATTTATCCCTCATTTGTCTTGCAAAAATTAATTTACTGGGTAGATAGGGACAGAAATAACACAGAATACTGGGTAGATAGGGACGGAAATAACACAGAATACTGGGTAGATAGGGATGGAAATAACACAGAATACTGGGTAGATAGGGATGGAAATAACACAGAATACTGGGTAGATAGGGGTGGAAATAACACAGAATACTGGGTAGATAGGGACGGAAATAACACAGAATACTGGGTAGATAGGGACGGAAATAACACAGAATACTGGGTAGATAGGGATGGAAATAACACAGAATACTGGGTAGATAGGGATGGAAATAAACAATAAAAGGATATGGAGTAAATGTACATGAGACAAAGTCTCTACAAAAACATGATAAAACAGACCCATGTAATAACACTTTCATCAGTTTCTTCATCAACATGAAAAAAAGTTTTTTTAGTCTTTAAGACAGTTTCAATTCCTATCTTTAATTCCCATGCCTAGCAGGCCTATATGTTTAGACACGAAGGTACGTACATCCCTGAATACTTGTAGTATCAATATTGTACAATCATGACAATACTGCTATAACATTTACAGTATGTACCAGTATTGTGTGTTTACAAATTCACAATTACTAGCTGTACCAATATTGTACTACTGGCAATTCTGTGATTATACTACATTTGTAGTCTGTTATTTTATATTTTTATAATTATAGAGGGGGACTTCAGTCATGTTAGTCTTTTTTTTTATAATTTGGTTTTTAGAAGCATGGCCAAATCTGAATTATTTCTTGAACCTCTGTGCTTTTTATATAAATTATTAATTATTTTATGTTGTTTACATACACCTATTAGTGAATTCGTGTGTATGGTAGATTCTACAAACCCAGCTTGTGTTGTCTTGTTGAAATATATCCACTTTAAATTAAACTTGATAGAAACAAGTGCTGTGAGTTGACTTGACTGTTGCTCTTAATTAAGACCATTTTCACAACCCCTACTTTAAGGTATAGGTAAGTTTTATTTAACGTCAGAGATTACAGGTATTCAACTGTAATATGCATACATGGCATAGGCATTTGTTTATTCAAAAAATTCTTCTCCTGATACAATCCACATTCAACTCTTTGAATTCCCTGAAGGTACAAAAANGGCATTTCTCATAACAACAAACGTAATTTTGCCGGGTCATAAAGAGGCACTGATTAATCGATGATCTGACAAGTCAAAAGAAGTCAAAGTTGAAAGTTATAGAAGCTTATATGGCTTGAAACTACAGGCACTTGTTTCATAAAAATGTCAGCCCCTCCCTCTCTTGGAAGGAGAGTGGGAGGGACTGACATTTTCAATGAAACAAGTGTCTGTACAAAAAACAACTTCTAAACTGCTGAACAGAAATGTCACAGTTCATCGTCAATGTCACCATGGCAGCACGAACTAGTTTCCGATTGAGCAGATTGCCGTTATGGTAACCTCGTGAAATGGCAAGGATACCAGAAGGGAATTTTTTGGCGTTGAAGTCCGTTGAAACACGAGACATATGATTTAAGTAATCTGAGAATTTTTTGACAATAAGTTTCGAGTTGACTGGGTGACAAAAAGAAGTAAATTACAGTTTTGCAAAAAAATGTATAAGCAAACTGACTCTCGTTATGTTGAGAAATGAAATTAGCCAATGAATGAAGTTGATTTTGTCATGTGATCTTTTGGTCGTACAAAAAAGGTCACGTGACAGGCAGAAAAAAAATCGAAGGCACCAATATATATCTTTGGATTACATTCTTACCATAAGTGCCAGCTTCGCTGGCATAATAAAGTGCAAGCCATGAAAATATATGATTTTGTCTGACAATTTTTAGACCCCTGTATCACCTTCAGTTTAATCCAAGGAGTTAAATCCCTATTATTCTACCAAAGGATTTCATGACATGAGCGTGGAAAATCAGTTAAATTTCCTAGCTAGGGAAAGTGCCTTCATACTGAGAAAGACTTCTGAAAATTTACGGTATGCATGAGAAATTACACATGGTTTCATTACTTTTACCCAGTATCTTCGTCCCGTAAGTCTAACTATTCGGTCCAAACATTTGTACATTTTTTCCCCTTTAGGTTTTTTCAGGGGAGACAATCTACACTCTCCCAATCTTCGGTCGGGGCTACAAATTTCCGGATAAGAGCCGAGCCAGTTACACAACTAATACAGTGGTTGGCCAACGTCTAAATTTCCTGTGAATTTCATGTAAAACGATCCATGTTCAAAATTTCCCCTAGAATTTATTTCTGGTTCGATTTTCAATTTCATTTTTGACTGTTAAACAGAGCTAAACAAAATATTTTATGTCTAGAAGTTTTTCTGTTGTTATGAATTAAAGACGAGCACAGAAATTTAGAGTAGAAATTTACATTGCATCATAATAAAATTCTATCTGTGTTTAACAGGAACTATACATTACATAATGTGTATGTAACGGTTTATAGTATCCACCGTGAAATAAGTTCCAACGGAACATATTTCATAGCTCACCTGGTGAAATAATCTCCAGTTGGAAAGTATTTACTGCTCACCTGGTGAAATAATCTCCAGACGGAATAAATCTCATAGATGTATCAGTAACATTTTTTCCATTTGGAACTTATTTCACAGGATACTATTTTGGCTTACATGTAGTCCCTGGTGTTTATACAAGGACTTCAAGTATAATCTCATTGAGGGGCCGATGGGTTTATTTCGTCCTCCGTGATCGAGGATTTCAATTCCCCGTGATTCGTTTTCCATTTCATTAATTTGTCGTGAATCTTTATTAGAACGTTGTCCTATCCGTGATTGACAAAATGAATTTCCCGTGAACTGTGGTTGGTCCGAATACGGTGATTCGTGATGAGACCCCCCCCCCCACCAGGCCCCTCCTCATTATAAGTCCTTGGTTTTAACTATGAATATTAAAGTACCAATCGAGATACAAATCATTTCAAAATTACCAGAAAAAGCTGTTTGTCAAGCTCTTTTTTAAAATAATTAGAATTATAAAAATCGGACCAGGAATTTTTTTACGAGGGGTCATTTTAACATTAATATTAAATGCACATGAAAATTTGACGTTGGTGAAATAATTATGGCCAACCAGCTCTACTGTAGAACAGCTATGAAAATGACATATGAAAACAACTTTCACTATCCATAGCAACCAATTTCAGAACATTTTTCAAAATTCAGAGGCTCATATGAGACCTTTTCGCTCACCTGGTTAAACTACTAGTATCTAACATCTACAGCCAACAGTAATTTTCAAACCTTTATCTCAGTCTTTTGAACGGAAAACCCATCACTGTCGAAGATTACTTTCCGGTGCATGGTGAAAGAGTTTTTTTTGTAATTTTAGTTTTCAATGTTTTTTCATTTTCTCTCTTTTTTTTTATTTTTTTTATTTTTATTTACAGGAAGGACGTATAATGATATATAAGTCCTTGTTTACAGTAAGATAAAAAACATAAAGAAAACTGTTGTAGATTATTATCATGTTACAATAGAATAAAAATGATAACAGGAAACACCTACAATGGCCGAAAAACATAGCCATATGCCACAAAGTAAATAGGAACTGCACAAGAAAAAAAAACACAATAAAAATACAAAAGACAAACGTAAACAACGATAGGAACTCGGGACAGCCGGACTTGGTACCGGCACTAGAAATCTAACCATAACCAATGCCTAGCTAATATCATTTTGATGTGTGAAAAGATTTTCAAGAATTAGCAAAATTCAACAATTTCCTAGATAGGATCTATGCTAGCATCAATGTGAAACTAAGATCTGCCATAGCAGCCATTTTGGATATTTGATCGGTACTTAAATCATACATTCATTTGATTACCATCATGTTACCAGACCTATAGTTTATATCAACTTGATGTATCAATAGGTTTTAAGAATGAGCAATTACAACACTTTCCCATGCCGTGATCCGTGATAGGGTCCAGTGTTAAACTACACCCGATTTCTCTAAGGTTGTACTATTTTGCGTCTTGGAAAAAAATCTTGCATTGCAAGCTGCTAGATCCCACAGTCTCACTCTGGGAATCCAAACCCCCTTGACAGGTATGGAACACCCAGACAGAAAACCCGGTCCACCAGTGTGGAATTTTGGCTTGGTGTTAACAGCTCCATCCAGTAAACGAGAGGCTCTCAAGAGCCTGTATCGCTCACCTGGACTCTGGCTTACATTGACAGTCTTTGTTAACTGATCTAAATTAAACCATGGTTCTATTTTGCCAAGTGGTCTCAGCAGACAAGACCTTTGGAAATGTTTCAGTTGGGTTCAAGTTTGGTTCTTTTTTCTGTGGCCAAGTTTTGTTCAAATTGACTAGGCCGTTTCAGTGAAAAAGATCGTTGAATGTGTTTTCCCATAGGGTTCAATGTTTAAGTATATGTTTATTGCTGGCATACATCTTGGATATAGCGCCTGACATAAAAAAACACCTTAGGGGAACACCTAAGGACGGTTATGGCAAAGTTTGGTCCCAACTGGCTAAACAGTTTCAGAGGAGAGGATCCTTGATTGTGTTTTCCCATAGGGTTCAATGTTAAAACAAAGTTTCCCGTTGGTGGCCATCTTGGATATAGCATGGACCTGAAAAACACCTTTTTATAGGGGACCACCTCAGGACTATTGTGGTCATGTTTGGTTCCAATTGGCTCAGCAGTTTCAGAGGAGAAGTTCTTTGACAGTGTTTTACCATAGGGTCCAATGTTAAAACAATGTTTCCCGCTGGTGGCCATCTTGGATATNAAGGACTATTGTGGCCAAGTTTGGTTCCAATTGGCTCAGCAGTTTCAGAGGAGAAGATCTTTAAATGTGTTTCCCCATAGGGTCCAATGTTAAAACTATGTTTCCGGCTGGCGGCCATGTTGGATAAAGCACGAACCTGAAAAACACTTTTTTTGCAGTGGACCATCCAAGGACTACTGTGGCCAAGTTTGGTTCCAATTGGCATATCAGTTTCAGAGAAGGAGATCTTTGAATGCCTTTTCCCATAGGGTCCAATGTTAAAACTATGTTTCTTGCTGGCGGCCATCTTGGATATAGCGCAGACCTAAAAAACACCTTTTCTGCAAAGGACCACCAAAGGCCTATTGTGGCCAGGTTCGGTTCCAATCTTATTCTTATTACAAGGACTATTGTGGCAAAGTTTGGTTCGGATTTGCCCAGTAGTTTTAGAGGAGAAAATATTTGAATGAAAAGTTAACGCCAGACGGACGACGGACGGACGACGAACCCAAAGTGATCTTGGCATTAGCCAGGTGAGCTAAAAACTGTTGTTACGGAAATCAAACTTAAAATCTGAACAATAGAGGTGGTCCCATTATTCCTACACAGAACGGACAAATGACTGCATACAGCACGTTTAGACCATAGTTATTGCATCCAAAGCAATCTTGTTACATTGGAACATGGAATGTGCGGACAATGTATGAAGCAGGCATAACTGCATGCGCAGGTAGAAAAAGATATGGAAAAATATAACATTTGAATCCTTGGAATTAGTGAATCAAGATAGAAAGTAATGGAATGATAACAACAAACTCTCGTATCAGTATCATCTATACAGGACGAGAAGATAGCAACCATAGAGATGGCGTTACCGTTATCATGACACCACAAGCAAAGAGAAGTTTGATAAAATGGGTACCAAGCCATGAAAGACTGATAACTGCAAGATTTAACGGGGGCATTCTAAAAATACAATTATTTTCTGTTATGCAAAAACAAATGAAGCAGAAGAAGAGCAGAAGTGACATTCTACCAACAGCTTCTGAGAGACATAGATAAAGTTCCAACACATAATATACTCTTGTCTTTCGGAGATTCAAATGCTATGTAGTAATGTGTTCAAACGAAGACAGAGAAAAGGCGATGGAAAGATATAGAGGTGGTACAATTAATGACAACGTTGAGAGACTTGTTGATTTATGCCAACCTAACTGTGTAATTGGTGGAGCCATATTCCAGCATAAAGAAATCCATAAAAAGTCATGGGTATCTCGGCAACAAAATTGATTATCATCAATGGTAAATGGAGGCACTCATTAGAAATTGTCATTGTCAGAACGGGTTTAGATGTTGCTAGTGACCAATTTCTCCTGGTTTAAGTGAAAATACGCCTACGGAAGGCTATCAAAAACACAGAACCAACACGTACAGCCAAAATACCATACACCAAGAGTAGAGTAGTTAACTATGGCAAAAAGCCGTAGGTTTTCAAAAAACGTTTTTGAAAACCTACGGCTTTTTCCCCATATCAACTACTATCTACGGGACTAACGAAAATAAGCAATTGTTATTCACTACAGNTGAGGCACTCATTAGAAATTGTCATTGTCAGAACGGGTTTAGATGTTGCTAGTGACCAATTTCTCCTGGTTTAAGTGAAATACGCCTACGGATGGCTATCAAAAACACAGAACCAACACGTACAGCCAAAATACCATACACCAAGGCTGAAAGACCCCGTCATACAGAACAAAATTCTCCTTAACATAGAGACTTTTAAACACTGCAGGATATAGGAGAGGGCTTAGAGGATGATGTGTAAATTGAGAGATAACATCATATAAAAATCAGTGAAGTAGTGCTTGGCACTGAGACAAAGTCAGATACAAACTGGATACAGCTGGAAACAAGGAAACAAGGATGTTAATTGACAATTTAAATTGCCTTAAGGGAGCAACCATTTGATTTTTATGGGG
>MJUU01018851.1:63735-74750 GCA_002080025.1 Modiolus philippinarum
CCCCAGAAATCAAATGGTTGCTCCCTAAAGAGAGAAAAACATTGCAAGATCTTAAAGGTTAATAACAAAATATACCAACGAATTCTCCAACACAGATAAAGAAACCAAGAATAAATTGTGAAAATTTAAAAAGGGAGTATTTTGAAACCAAATAAAAAAAGACAGAAGAAATATTAGGTCTCTGGCAAATACAGCAATGGAAGCTCTGTAATAAAGGACAAAACCGAAATAAAACTGTCATTAGACAAGAAACAATTGGAAAGATTGGCTAAATACTTCAAAGAAGTGCTCAATAGACCAACGACATCTGGTACTCCTCACATAGGCAAGGCTCTTGGTGAAACTTTTGACATTAACCTAGATCCACCCACCAGAGAAGAAATACAAAGAGCCATAAAAATTTTCAAGAACAATAAAGAAGCAGGAATTAACAATATCACTGCCGAAATGATAAAAGCAGATCCTTTGACTTCACCAAGATTTTGAATACCGCAATACTATCCGGTCACTGGTAAAAGGGTCTTGTAGTCAAATTACCTAAGAAAGGAGACAAAACAGAATAAATAAACTGGAGAGGTGAAACGTTGTTGTCTATGCCAAGCAAGGTCTAAACAATATGCACGAGATTAAGTGGGGCAATAGATGAAACCATCAGAAAAGAGCAGACTGGATTTAGATCAGGCATGGGATGTATTGATCACATAACATATTTACGTTAAGAAGCATCATAGAGGAATGCACTGAATGGAACAACAGAGTCCAATTACATTGGCCGCGAGAAAGCATTTGAAGGCATCCATAGAAACAGCTTATGGAATATGCTCAAATCATATGATTGCCCAGAAACGCTTGTTAACATCATCAAATGCTGCTACAACAACTTCTCATGTAGTGTCATACACAACAAGAATTACACAAGAGGCTCTCGAGAGCCTGTATTGCTCACCTGGCCCTTGATTAACATATAAATGTTATGTTAAAGAGGCCAACTTCAAATATTGCAAAGTAAAGCATTTTTATGATAAAAAGCCAATAGTTAAACGCCAAAGTACTTAAAGGGGAGAAGACCTCTGTTAGTGCTTCCCATATGATCCAATGTAAAACTACATTCCTTACAGCAGCCATCTTAGATAAAGTGTGAACAAAACAAGAATATGTGTCCAACGGACACAATGCCCTGCCTCACACCTATTTTGAGCAATGCTATCTTTAATGATCAGTGAGGCATGAAGATGGTGGCATGGGTAAATATTTGTTATGTTTTTTATTATTTATATCCTAATGTGTATTTATATGAATTTTCATAATAGCATACATGCGTCACAGAAAAGAAACTTAAACCTGAGTTTAAATCTCATACTATCCCCTTTTTTCCATGATCAGTGAAGCATGAAATTGTTGGTCGGGATAAATTTTTATTATGATTTTTGTTTAATTATACCCTAATGTGTATTTATACAAAGTTTCATAATAATAGCATACATCCTTCACAGAAAAAAAACTTAAACCTGAGGGTAAACCTGACTTGGGACGGACGGATGCACCCGAACACTATATGCCCCCTACTGTCGTAGGCAGGGCATAAAAAAACAAAAAAACATTTTTTCCATTTGGCTCAGTAGTTTCAGAGATCTTTGAAAGAGTTTTCTCATAGGGTCCAATGTTATTACTATGTTTGCCGCTGGCGGCCATCTTGGATATAGCGTGGACCTGAACAACACCTTTTTGCAAAAGATCATCCAAGGACTATTGTGGCCAAATTTGGTTCCAACTAGCTAGGCAGTTTTAGAGAAGAAGATCTTTGAACGTGTTTTTTCCCATAGGGTCCAATGCTAAAACTATGTTTCCTGCTGGTTGCCATCTTGGATATAGAGCGGACCTGAAAAACACCTTTTTTGCAAGGGACCACCAAAGGCCTATTTTGGCCAAGTTTGTATCCAATTGGCTAAGCAGTTTCAGAGATCTTTGAATGTGTTTTCCAATAATCATAGGGTCCAATGTTAAAACTATGTTTCCTGCTAGCAGCCACCATTAATATAGCGTGGACCTGAAAAACACCTTTTTTGCAAGGGACCACCAAAGGACTAATTTTTGTTTCCAATTGGCCCAGTAGTTTCAGAAGATCTTTGAATGAAAAGTTTACAGCGGACGGACGGACGGATGACGGATGCAAAGTGATGGCAAATGCTCACCCTAGCATTAGCCAGGTGAGTTCAAAATGGTTAAATATAACTAGCGGAGTATGACAAGGACACCTCAAGTCACCAGTGATGTTCTTTGTTGCACTGTTTTCCTCATAACCCAGTTAAACTTCTGCCCTGCTTGTAACCATCTTCAATTTGATGCAGTCATACTAGACACAATTTTTAAAGGGACCACAGAAGAACTATTGTGACCAAGTTGGTTTTCAATTTGCAAAGCAATATCAGGGTAGGAGATTTTTAATGAGTTTTCCCATAAGGTCCATATTATGTAAGCGATGTTTTGCTGATAGCAACCTTGGTTTTAGTGCGGTCATGCTGAAAAATATTTTTAAGAGGGGATATATAAGAACTATTTGTGGGTTGGGTTATTTTCAGCCAGTTGGTTTCAGAGAAAATCTGAAAGTGCTCCAAAGGGTCCAATGTTAAACTATCTTTTGCTCCAAAGGGTCCAATGTTAAACTATCTTTTGTTGGTGGCCATCTTGGATATGAAGCAAACTTGAGTAAAATATTTTAAAGGGGACCACACAACGACTTTTGTCACCAACATTGGTTCCAACAGGCAAACACGTTTCAGAGTAAATGACCTTTAAATCAGTTTTCCCTTGGGTAAAATGTTAAACTATCTTCCCTGTTGGTGGCCATCTTGGATTAGATGTGGTCATGCCAGTCTCTATTTGAAAACAGACAACCCTAGGACTACTGTGAAAAAGTTTTTTTTTTATGACAAAGCAGATATTTGATTGAAAAGTTTAAATGATGGTGAAAGCTCGTGCTAATGTAGACCAGCTTTAAACCAAAGTCGTTGAACCATGAAGTGGAGGGCAAGAGAACAAGACTTTAACTCAAACTTTGTAACAAAAAACATATGGAGATTCAAACTTGCTGCATAAGAATGTAAAAACAATTAGTCAACAAACCATCAGGATATTGGTTTCAGGCTTGCATGCATCTAGATGTAAACAGAGACAAAATATCATGAGTCTTTATGCTGCAGTTGTTCAGAAATGAACTTAAATGTATAACCCTTTGGCACATTTTACAAAGTCACTCAACCATGCATTTGGGGTCAACATAAACTGACAAATGGGTGAATAGCATATGCTTACAAATACAACAATTCACCATATAATTGATTCAGTTGAAATAGCTCTTGAGAAATGGACTTGAATGTTTTAAGCTGACTAATGGTTGAATAGCATATGCTTACAAATACATCAATTCACCATATAATTGATTCAGTCGAAATAGCTTTTGAGAAATGGACTTGAATGTTTCATCTCTGAAGAAGTGAACCAGATAATAAAGTATAAAGTCATAGGAAACACATGATGCTTTGACAGGAAGTATGAAGTAAAAGGTATCTGTCGACTAAAGAGGTTTTGTTCAAGAACTATAGATATAACAAGAGGCTCTCAAGAGCCTGTATCGCTCACCTGGCCATTGATTAATATAGACATTTTATGTTAAAGAGGGTAGAGCCCATGGGTAAACTTGAGTTCCAATATACCCAAGTACCTTAAGGGGAGAAGACCTCTGTTAGTGATTCCCATAGATTCCAATGTAAACTATGTTCCCTATTGGCTCTCATGTTGGATATAGTGCAGGCCTGAAAAAACACTTTTTTGCAGGGGAGCACCCAAGGACTATTGTGGCCAAGTTTGGATCCAATTGGCTAAGCAGTTTCACATATTTGAATGTGTTTTCCCATAGGGTGCAATGTTAAAACTATGTTCCCTGTTGGCTGCCATGTTGGATATACCGCAAACCTGAAACACACCTTTTCTGCAGGAGACCATCCAAAGACTATTGTGGACAAGTTTGGTTCCAACTGGCTTAGCAGTTATCGAAAAGAAGATCTCTGAATGTGATATTCTTTTCTTTTCAAGATAGTGCCCCTAGAGTAAGCAGTCTACCTGTATTGGGTTTTATTCGTATGTTCATTACACTATAGGGAAACAGGATAGAGAAATGGGAGATTTGGGTACCCATAAACGGGTTTAACCCTTCCCCTCTCATGTTCTAGTGCCAATACCAAGTACCGATATCCGGAGTTCCTATCTTTATTTACGTTTGTCTCTTGTCTTTCATTTGTGTTTTCTAGTGTAGTTCGCTCGTGAATTGTAGCATGTGATTGTAGTTTTCGGCCATTGTAGGTGTTATCTTGTTTGTGATTTCATATTAGGCAAGAGCATAACTACAGCCTAATATTCAATTAAATGAATGTATTAATACCATATTAGGTCACACGACATGCTGTGTAATGTTTATCAATGGTCCAGTACATTAATACCAAACAATTCTGAAAACTTACAAAAGTGTCAACATTTCTGTGGTGATGTCATTGTTGGTTGTCACTGATCCTATGTTTCTAAGTCACCAAATATGGAATCTAAACATGATGTCTTTTGACCAATCAATGTTTCAGGAATATATATGAGTGTCACCGAATATTGAATCTAAATTTGATGTCTCTTGACAAATCAATGTTTCAGGAATGTATAAGAAGAAAGATATTACATAATATGTCTGTCTTATGATGGACAAATTCAAACATCTCCTAAAGACTTGACACAAAAACTTTTTTAGCTCATATCAATGAATGAAGCTATGTGTATTCAATTCATTTATTTCCTTTCCTATATTTCATCAATTTTTTTTTGTAAACATATACACTAAATTTAACAATTTACTAATAACAAACATGTAACAATACATTTCTTATTTAGCCAAATTATAGTGAGCAAAAACCACCTCTATATACATGTTTGAATCAACAAAGAGAATTCAATTTATTGTATCACATTATTTAATATTTAACAATAATCAGCCACATACATGTATTAATCATGATTTTAAATCCATCCAATTACAAGGCATATTCTATTGATATTTTTTCAATAATATAGATGCATATACTTTGTATGTCTTAATATTTGTATCTATAATTCTTATAGGGGTCCCATCAAGCAAAACTGGTCATGGCGACTATCCAATTAATATACAGCCACATTACAACAAACTTTACAATGAAATAGACAATGTTATCATATGTTTTGTACACAAACTTATAAACTTAGCATACTACTGAAATTTTTAGTATGTCAAGGCAAACAGGAAATTACGCACAAAAAATCCATATTCATTTTACATTTATCTCTCTACCAAAGGGGAGACATTGTTTACAGACTACAAAAGTTTAAAAACTGTAAAATTATGTGATTAACTTTGAGATAAACTGGAAATAACTTTTCATTTTCTTTCCAAAATATGTTCAGAAGTTAATTATCTAATTGATATACAAATACACTTTATTGGCCTTTTTTATTAATGTTTTTTTTTATTGTATGCAATATGCATTTCTATTTTGTAATATACAATGAAACTTTTAATTTGCCCTTTTTATTAGCAAGTCTGTGAAATATACAGGATTACATCACAATTTCTCCAACAATCAAATTTCTCGAAAGATATACAATATCCTGATTGTTATAGAAAAGTAATTGTTTATATATCAAACAAAATATCTAGGCACAATATACAAACTTAGTAGTAAGTCTTCCACGGAAGACATGTGTCGCCTACGTAATAACAAAAAAAAATATTCTAAGTTCCGTCAAACAGGAAGTGGGCATGCGAGAGATCTGAAACTCTCTTACACGGTATAGGTCCCCATACTGATACTCCGTGCCAAATTGCAGAAGGCTAGAATATATGGTTCCTGAGAAAAATGCGACAGAAATTTTTGTGACGCTGCTGATGCAAGACGACGGATAATGATCCCTATATGTCGCCACTGCGTGAACGCAGGTGACACAATAAGACACCCTCACTTAAAAATCTAGGAACAGCTAGATGTGTCAAAACAACTCAAATGCCCCTGTTAAGGAATCTTCTAAAACATGACAAAACTCAAACTTGACCCTTTAAACTAACATAGCAATCATCCTGTCAATATCTCGAGCAGTCTTTAATAAATATGATAAATACTGATGTTTCATGAAATTTTGAAGTCTAAAGGGCAATAACTCCTTCAAAACTAAACAAATTATGATGAAACTTGAACGATTAAGTTAAAGCTCGAATACCATATATCAAGTCTATGAATCAATTCTTGCCCAGCTGTCAGGAAAATTGTTGTAGTTATTGAAATTTTAAAGAACTGCAACAATTAATGAGTCAAAAACAAAGCTGAAACTTGGTGTGTAACTCATCAACTCAAGGTGGTACTGGGGGTCTAAAACCTGTCAGATAGAATTTTCTGAAATTTTCATGACTAATACTTTGTTATTAAACCATACAAAAATAAAATAAGAATTGGGGTCACCAGCCATATCAGCTTGATTTCTGTCATTTAAAAATCAGCTATTTTGGTTGAAATGATAGGGAAATAAGAGTATTTTAACAAAATTTCACTTTTTTTGTTACAGCAGATAGAATTTTTTTTAATTTGCTAAATAATTAGCTAATATACTTGCCTTCGATTTGCATGAAAGAAATTTGGAGGTCATCGAACTTATTTTTTAATAAATAGTGAAAACTGATTTTTTCCTTTTTTATTTCTATACAAATTTTCTTCCCTTAATAAACAGGATTTTGCTGAAAGGGTACAATATTTTGCAGGGTTACCCAATAAAAATGGCATGTATCAAATTTAACTATTATAAGACAACGAAAATCTTTTTGCCAACATTCCAATAATTAATTCAATTTTTTGTCAGATGCGCAAGAATGATGCGAAGTTTTAAACTTCCATACTACGTAAACTCACATACTAAATATCAACTAACTAAATATCTCAAAAAGTTTTGTTGTGGAATGACGGAATGACAGAAAGACAGAATTACGGTCAGTGGTTAAACTTTATGTCCCTCGAGTTTGTTGCTAGGGCATAAAAAAAAGACTCAAAAGATCTTGTATGACTCACCAATTCCATGATTCTTGGAAGATGTCAATAGAACCTTAGAACCTTAAGTTGTATTATTCTACAATCCTTGCTAGTTTCCAATGTGACTCTCACTTCCCGGACAGTTTAAAAGAACAGGACACTTTTCAACCATCACTTTTGTGACCATGACCCAGACTGAATTTTAAGGCCTACTATATTTATTCTCTGAAGAATTTCTTTACAATGAGGTATAATGATATCTTATATGCATGTCACAAACTACCAACCATTAAGAATACACCTTCTTCTTTCAAAGGTCAAATTCAGGAAAGTTTCGGATTTTAGTATGGCAGGTCAAAGAGGTCAAATGGGGTAAAAATGGCATCCCTGTATATGAGGGCAAAGGGAATAAATTATTCTATCAACATATGAAAGGTGTTTATGATTGGAAAAAAAACTGAACATGTCATAAATCATCATTTCACCCTCGGCGGGTCATTTCCAACCAGTTTATTTTAGGTCAAGAAAATAAATATCAGAATTCCTCGATTACGCTCAACTGACCTCGAAAATCAGTTTCCAGTAGATTTGTGGTAAGATATCGACAATAACCAAAAAATTTGAAAGTTGAATATCATCTATTAGGTTGGAACACACCCATAACAAATCTAAACAGAGACTGTTCTTTAATATAACAACAAGTTCAATTTCAGTTGTCAGAGTAGGTCATGTTAATACAGTGAAACCTGTCTAAACTAAACCCTGACTAAGCAAAACATGATATGAAGACCCTTTGTATCAATTTCTATGTATTTTGAACCTGTGTAAAACGAACACCTGTCTTATTTCTTCAGTACCAAAGGCATTCGGTTTAGACAGGTTTCACTGTAATACAGTTCAATTGTAACTTTTAATATGAGTACTGGCCATTTATCATGTTGGATAGTTTACATGTGGAACACAAAAGGTTAATCATAACTAAATTTAATTCCATCTAAACAATAAACGTTAATCCAAAAGTCCAATTCCGGAACGTTTCGGGTATTAGAATGGCA
The DNA here is from genome assembly GCA_002080025.1 of Modiolus philippinarum. NCBI lineage: Eukaryota > Metazoa > Mollusca > Bivalvia > Mytilida > Modiolidae > Modiolus > Modiolus philippinarum. The sequence continues at coordinate 71,882 of MJUU01018851.1, forward strand.
GGTCAAAGAGGTCAAACGGGGTAAAAATGGCATCCCGCTGTATGGGGGCAAAGGGAATAAATTCTCCTATCAACATATGAAAGGTGTTTATGATTGGAAAAAAGCCTAAAATGCCATAAATCAACATTTTTTTCATTTCCTACCTATTTAATTTAGGTCAAGCAAATAAATAGGAGAATTCCTAGATAATGCTCAACTGACGTCAGGTACCAGTTTCCAGTAGATTTGGGGAAAGATGTCGACAATTACCCAAAAATTTGAAAGTGGAATATCGTCTATTTGTTTTCTCCGCAACACAAGGCCCCAGAAGCATAGCTTTCTAGAAATAGTAAATATCAGTAAACTGTAAAAATTCATGATTCTAACCATGTCATGATTAAAAAAAACAACAAAAAACAATATATATTGATTACTCTACTGTGACTAAGAGTATTTTTTCAAGTAACCAATCTGGTACCTAATACAAAATTGACAAAATGTTTAACTTAAGGTCCAACATAATGAATTCCCATGGTAGTGAGCAAACCTTTTAAAATGGTTCACTGCAGGCCTTTAATGACAAAGTTCAGTTATACTGGATTAGCAGTAATACATCAAAATGATTTACATATTTTACAAAGGATCTTTATACTATGTCCCATAGTATCTGACATCTTACTTTTACAAGGAACGAATTGACTTGAGTAAGAAATAAGCCTATTAGATCAAATGTTCCATGGACGAGAACAATTGTGACCAAGTATAGTTATAAACAACACAAGTTTCAAAACATAACTGATGACTTTCCAACAAGATATTCTGTTTAACTAAGTCTCACAAGTGGGATTAAATAGCTCACATATTTATATAATGGACCAGTATATTAAGTAACACATGTATTTACTAAATTTCTGAAAACAATACTTATCCACAAACGAGGTAAAAATGTCTTTACATGAATGAAGACATTATTAAAACAAAAAATATGCTGTAAATTGCCTCAAAACTTCATCTGTATAATGTATAAGTATTTTGACAAACTAGATAACATGAATTTGTCTTATTTATGAAACAGTTCTCACACATAATTTGGCAATATTAATTCAAAGGATATTTAAATGAGGCACAATAGCAATACATATATTGTCGTTCATATCCTGAAAACTAGTATCATGTGACTTTGATCAGCTGATCATATCCAAGACAAGACTGTTTAGCTGCAAAGATCCATCCAAAGATAACGAGAGAAATCTCTCTGCTGCTTTAGCACTGACACTCCTCAATGATGGTAGACGTAACAAAATTTTACTGTATCGTCGAGGATCGTCCGGGTAATGTGAGGCAGTGTAACGTCTCAATGATTCCAGTATTTTCCCTTGCATTGCAAGGATCTTTGGCTTGTCTTTCAATCCTGCTGCATCTGGGAAGAGAAAATCATAAATATGTCATTCATATATATACGGTGTTCTCAATTTTTTTATAACATGGAAAGGTGGGTTTTCAAATTTCCCTTACCAATCAGGTTATTTTCTAAGACAAAAAATTGCAACTAGTATTTTTTTGGCAACATGCAAACATATATTCATTATAAACATCAAGACTTTTGAATAACAGCTGGCACCCTACAACTCCTACATCTGAGTACAGTGTGTGTCTGAGGTCACATATCAGGCTTTCATGTTTGTTTTCCTGCTGTAGTTAGTTTAGCTCGCTGACATTTACCTCATATCCTTCATATTAATAAAGTTGGAAAAAGACACTGAAAGTATCTATTGAGTTTAAGTGATCCCAAGTCAATAAAATTCAGCATTAACTTGATATAATTCGAATGCAAGTCTCTACTTATTACAAAGTATAAATTTGTGCAAGTTTAAAATGAGTAAAAACATCAAAATATAACTTACCGGGATAAGTAAGAACAATTGCATTCACACAACAAAATTCTGACAAATCAATATCAATTTCTTTCAGTCGTGATGCAAATTCTGTTGTGGCATTAATCAACTCCTTCCCCCATCCAACTCCCTGTGCCAATTCTGTCGGAACTACCAAACCCTCAGCAAATTTAATGCAGTTAGTTGTATCCATTGACCTTTAATTAAAACAAGAGTTGTCAGAAGACAACATAGCTCGCCGGGGATTCCAGTAACCTCAATGCACAATAAATTCGAAAGAAAGCTTTCTTCACAAGAAAGTCACATATGAAATATAAACACCCTATCACAAAACAACTTAATTCTAGAAGCAAAATTGAAGTTTTTAAAAAATTTCCCTCAGGACAAGGTCAAGGTCAAAATGTCTATAAATATGGTACCATTAGAAAGCTCTCATCAAAAGAACGTCACATAACAAATATGAACACCCTACCACTAAACATCTTAATTCTAGAAGCAAAGTTAAAATTTTTTAAAAAATTGCCCTCAGGGCAAGGTCAAAGTCAACATGTCTAAAAGTATGGTACCAGAAGAAAGCTGTCATCATAAGGAAGTTACATACCAAATATGAACACCCTACCACTAAAAGCCTACCTTCTAGAGGCAAGGTTAAAGTTTCTCAAAAATTGCCCTCAGGACAAGGTCAAGGTCAAAATGTCTACAAATATGGTACCACTAGTAAGCACTCATCATAAGGAAGTTACATACCAAATATTAACACCCTACCTTCTAGAGGCAAGGTTAAAGTTTTACAAAAATTGCCCTCAAGGAAAGGTCAAGGTCAAAATGTCTACAAATAAGGTACCACTAGAAAGCTCTCATCATAAGCAAGTCATATACCAAATATGAACACCCTACCACTAAAAGCCTACTTTCTAGAGGTAAGGTTAAAGTTTTTCAAAAATTGCCCTCAGGGAAAGGTCAAGGACAAAATGTCTACAAATATGGTACCACTA
>MJUU01018851.1:75837-90641 GCA_002080025.1 Modiolus philippinarum
GGAACTGCATTTGTGTACCAAGGCATATCATTTTGAAATTTCACCTTCAACCACATGGAAATTGGAAAGTAAATCTAATAGAAATAAAGCCTGTCAAGCCTGAAATAACAGGTTTTATTCCAATCAGTTCATATCTGGTACTTCATTTAAAGGTTAATACATCAAATAATATATAATTCAGTGGATACAAAGATGATTTAACCAAGCTTTTGGCACAAAATGAGCAAGGATTTACTATCATTAAGGTCAAAGTCAAGGTCACAGTGACCTAAATTTGGTACGCAACACATCGTCTTCCCATGATCCATCCACACACAAAGTTTGATAATCCTAGGTGCTACGGTACAAAAGTTCTCCTCCGGACACGGTTTTACTATCATAAAGGTCAAAGGTCAAAATCAAGGTCACAGTGACCTAAATTTGGTACCTGACACATCGTCTTCTCATGATGCATCCACACAACAAGTTTGATAATCCTAGGTGCTACGGTACAAAAGTTCTGCTGCGGACACGGTTTTACTATCATAAAGGTCAAAGGTCAAAGTCAAGGTCACAGTGACCTAAATTTGGTACGTGACACATCGTCTTCCCATGATGCATCCACACACCAAGTTTGATAATCCTAGGTGCTACGGTACTAAAGTTCTCCTCCTGACACGGTTTTACTATCATAAAGGTCAAAGGTCAAAGTCAAGGTCACAGTGACCTAAAATTGGTATGCGACACATCGTCTTCCTATGATGCATCCACACACCAAGTTTGATAATCCCAGGTGCTACCTTACAAAAGTTCTGCTCAGGACACGGTTTTACTATCATAAAGGTCAAAGGTCAAAGTCAAGGTCACAGTGACCTAAATTTGGTACGCGACACATCGTCTGCCCATAATGCATCCACACACCAAGTTTGATAATCATAGGTGCTACGGTACAAAAGTTCTGCTCCGGACATGAAAGGGGACGGATGGACAGACAGACGGACGGACAGACGGACATGGTGATTCCTATATACCCCCCTAAACTTCGTTTGCAGGGGGTATAATTAAAACTAGTTTAACCCTGCCGCAGCAGGTTTGCGCCCGTCCTAAGTCAGGAAATTTATTAAGCCCTTGTGTGTCTTGTCTGTTTTCTAGTTAGTTTACTTTATGTCTGTAGGAGTCTAGGATGGCGTTTATTTCGCTGAACTTGATTACTCTTTAATTAGGGCCGACTCTGATCTGCCGTTGGGTGTGGGGTTTTCTCACCGTTCATTAAAGATCTAGTTTTGGCTTTTAGTTGTTATTACTACCCTTTGGTTCGTTGTCTCTTTGACACATTCCCTATTCCCCTTCTTTTTTCTATTCTTTGCTATTGATAGTGGAAGATGGTTTTGCTTTGAATAAAACATTAAAAACTTGTGTAAATAAAAAGAAAGGTGCAAATGTTGATGAGAGAAAATTGCTCAATAATGCAAAAAGTGTAAAAATCTAATAAGTCATTAAAAAGGAAGTAGCACCCAAGTAGGTTTGCAATATGGCATGACTATATGTAGCTTGTGACAAAGTTTTAAGTTTAAATTATTGCAGGGAAAAGATTGATGAAAAATTGTTCTTAAATGCAAAAAGTGTCAAGGATTGACAGAGTCGGAAACAAGAAGTAGAGTCGCAACAGGTCTAAAAATGTAGTACGCAATATCGCATGACTATTTTGTCATACAAAATTTCAAGTTTGTATCATTTACCATTATGGAGAAAAGCGTGACGAAAAATTGCTCTATAATGCAAAGAGTATCAAAAATTGATTAAGTCGGTTAACAGGAAGTAGTAACCTGACAGGTCTGAAAATGCATCCCCAATATGACATGATAATACAATGCTTTTGACAAAATTTCAAGTTTGTATCATTCACCATTGAAGAGAAAAGCTTGAGGAAAGTTGTGACAGACTGAATGATGGACACAGGTAAAACACTATACTCCCTTCTCCTTTGGAGTAGAGGAGGGGCATAATAATATAAAATTATTGACAAAACATGATATATATAAAATCTTGTACAGTGAATCTTCAATTTGTACCTGTATGATAATCTTAGCACATTTAACTCCATAAATGCAGCCTTCAGTAAAGCCATCTGATCATCTATACACAGTCCTTTAAAGCCTACAATATATATATACAGCAATAAGTAATCAACACACAATGTTAGAGTATATATACATGCCACATCATAAAGAAAAGTGGAAAAAAATTAGTGGCAAACTTTGATTCAAAATGTTGAGCAATTTTTGGGACCTTATGTTTAATATTGAGCTGAGTAATAAGCCTGGGGAGCTGTATATCAAATTTTAAAATAATCCACTTGAGGATTGTTGCCACTAAGTTTTTACGGATTCAGTGTGGTCTCTGCAAAGATGGCCAATATTAAACTACATTCCCACAGAGGCCATTTTGGATAAAGAACAAACTTAAAAATATGCAATGGCGGATCCAGACTTTCTGGGGGACCAAAATTTAAAAAAAAAACTAGGAATTTTAAATATTTTCCAACCTATGAATTTTACACGGCCTATATAACTGGAAATAAATATGCAGTACAAAAAAAAAAAAAAAAAAGAATCAAAAGGCTAAATTAGTAATGTAAATATACTCTGCTTTAGTGCAGAAGAAAACCAAGTTTGCCTTACATAGTTTTATTACTGAACAAAACAAATATTTGGGAATCCATAGTGTTTTACAACTTAACACATCTTAGTAGGTCTGGGTTTCATGCAAACAATTACTATATAAATGTATAAAAACATGTATTTAACTATAATGAAACAAACTTTGATGCAAATTTAGCACCCCATTAATTTCTTTAAAAAAAATAGAAGAACAATCGCCCTGCAGTAAATTAGTTATTCTCGGTATTCATTTGTAGTGCCATAGACTAATGCAATCGGTTCATTTCCCTGTATCATATGATTTCTATTTTATGTTTTTATCAGATGAAATTTACGACACAGAAATCATAGTGATTGTATTAGTCTTAAGACTTGCTTCACTTGTTTCCCAAAGTTGCTAGATGCAATGTGGAAAAAAAAACCCATTACAACCACTCTTTTCCCAAAATATGGGCATGTTATACTGTGGCATCATCTAATACATGTATCTATTTTGTTTTAATGGCTGCAGGATTCAGTTCACTTGCAAATTAAAAATTTAGCTGTTTAATATGGATAAAATCTAGACAATCTGTCTCTATTTAAACATTATACATTAAGCAATTATAGGTGAAAATGAGACATTTTAACTGGAGGAAATTTTTTCTTTATTATTTTCATATGTTTTGGGTGTTCTTTTTGAAACAATTTTACCAACACTGAAAGGTAGTCAAATATAAGTCTACTAAGGTACAAATGTATGTAAATGTATGTAATATGGTACAAATGTATGCAGATGTATGTACTAAGGAACAAATGTATGTAGATGTATGTACTAAGGTACAAATGTATGTAGATGTATGGACTATGGTACAAATGTATGTAGATGTATGTACTATGGTACAAATGTATGTAGATGTATGTACTATGGTACAAATGTATGTAAATGTATGTACTATGGTACAAATGTATGTAGATGAATGTACTATGGTACAAATGTATGTAGATGTATGTACTATGGTACAAATGTATGTAGATGTATGTACTATGGAACAAATGTATGTAGATGTATGTTACAAATGTATGTAAATGTATGTACAATGTACTATGGTACAAATGTATGTAGATGTATGTACTATGGTACAAATGTATGTAGATGTATGTACTATGGTACAAATGTATGTTAATGTATGTACTATGGTACAAATGTATGTAAATGTATGCACTATGGTACAAATGTATGTAGATGTATGTACTTAGGTACAAATTTATGTATATGTATGTACTATGGTACAAATGTATGTAGATGTATGTTACAAATGTATGTAGATGTATGTACTATGGTAAAAATGTATGTAGATGTATGTACTATAATACAAATGTATGCAGATGTTTGTACTATGGTACAAATGTATGTAGATGTATGTACTATGGTACAAATGTATGTAGATGTATGTACTATGGTACAAATAACTAAATACCGAAGTTCCTGTGAATTTTGATTCTGCATATGCGCATTTCGACAACTTATGTTCGACAACAAATGTATGTAAATGTATGTACATGTACTATAGCACAAATGTATGTAAATGTATGTACTAACTAAGGTACAAATGTTTGTAGATGTATGTAATATGGTACAAATATATGTAGATATGCATGTATGTACTAAGGTACAAATGTATGTAGATGTATGTTCTATGGTACAAATGTATGTAAATGTATGTACTATGGTACAAATGTATGTAAATGTATGTACTAAGGTACAAATGTATGTAGATGTATGTACTAAGGTACAAATGTATGTAGATGTATGTACTATGGTACAAATGTATGTACATGTATGTACTATGGTACAAATGTATTTAGATGTATGTACTAAGGTACAAATGTATGTAAATGTATGTACTATGGTACAAATGTATGTAGATGTATGTACTATGGTACAAATGTATGTAGATGCATGTACTATGGTACAAATGTATGTAGATGTATGTACTAAGGTACAAATGTATTTAGATGTATGTACTAAGGTACAAATGTATGTAAATGTATGTACTATGGTACAAATGTATGTAGATGTATGTACTATGGTACAAATGCATGTAGATGCATGTACTATGGTACAAATGTATGTAGATGTATGTACTAAGGTACAAATGTATGTAAATGTATGTACTATGGTACAAATGTATGTAGATGTATATACTATGGTACAAATGTATGTAGATGCATGTACTATGGTACAAATGCATGTAGATGTATGTACTATGGTACAAATGTATTTAGATGTATTAACTAAGGTACAAATGTATGTAAATGTATGTACTATGGTACAAATGTATGTAGATGTATGTACTATGGTACAAATGTATGTAGATGTATGTACTATGGTACAAATGAATGTAGCTCTATGTACTATGGAACAAATGTATGTAAATGTATGTACTATGGTACAAATGTATGTAGATGTATATACTATGGTACAAATGAATGTAGATGTTTGTACTATGGTACAAATGTATGTAGATGTATGTACATGTACTATGGTACAAATGTATGTAGATGCATGTACTAAGGTACAAATGTATGTAGATGTCTGCACTATGGTAAAAATGTATGTAGATGTATGCACTATGGTACAAATGTATGTAGATGTATGTACTATGGTACAAATGTATGTAAATGTATGTACTAAGGTACAAATGTATGTAGATGAACTTTGGTACAAATGTATGTAGATCTACATGTATGTACTAAGGTTCAAATGTATGTTGATGTATGTACTATTGTACAAATGTATGCAGATGTATGTACTATGGTACAAATGTATGTAAATGTATGTACTAAGGTACAAATGTATGTAGATGTATGTACTATGGTACAAATATATGTAGATCTACATGTATGTACTAAGGTACAAATGTATGTAGATGTATGTACTATTGTTCAAATGTATGTAGATGTATTTACTATGGTACAAATGTATTTAGATGTATGTACTAAGGTACAAATGTATGTAAATGTATGTACTATGGTACAGATGTATGTAGATGTATGTACTAAGGTACAAATGTATGTAGATGCATGTACTATGGTACAAATGTATGTAGATGTATGTATTATGGTACAAATATATGTAGATCTACATGTATTGACTAAGGTACAAATGTATGTAGATGTATGTACTATCGTACAAATGTATGTAGATGTATGTACTATGGTACAAATGTATTTAGATGTATGTACTCTGGTACAAATGCATGTAGATGTATGTACTATGGTACAAATGCATGTAGATGTATGTACTATGGTACAAATGTATGTAAATGTATGTACTAAGGTACAAATGTATGTAGATGTATGTACTAAGGTACAAATCTATGTAAATGTATGTACTATGGTACAAATGTATGTAGATGTATGTACTATGGTACAAATGTATTTAGATGTATGTACTATGGTACAAATGTATGTAGATGTATGTACTAAGGTATGAATGTATGTAAATGTATGTACTATGGTACCAGGGATGGGGGCAATCAAATTGAAAAGTAATCAATTAAATTACAATTACTTTCCCAAAATGCTCAATTAAATTACAATTACAATTACAAGGATTTTGGAAGGTAATTAATTAAATTACAAATTACATTTGAAGTCAACATTTTGTTTTTATTTTCAAAAGTTATTTATCATGCTATCAAATGAAAAGTACTCTCTAAGAGCCATGAAGGAAAGCATTATGTACCTATTATTGCAAAATTAATAAAGTACCAAAAATGTTGACTAATGTGATTACTGATAAACCTTATCTACATCAAATGTTCAAATGTATTTTCCTCTAGCCTAAACATATCAGACTCAAAAGTTTATAGATTCTCTTTACTGTGTGGTGGTTATTGGCAAGTTAACTCAGTAACATTTGGAGTTATTTTGAATTCCCTAAATTTGCAGGCAGCTGACATCTGTTTAACTTTCATGTATAACTATTACTTGAAAGTGCTGGTAAAATATTTATGAAAGCTCAGCAGAAAGTTTAAACACATCAACAGAACATTCATTTAATTAGAAAGGTGTCATCCTGGTTTGCCCACTTTTAATTATAGGCAAAAATAAACATAATGAACTGTGTTGTTTAACAAAAGTTTGTTTCTTACTTCTATATAATATTAAACTGTATTTTACTTGTAAATTTATTGTATATTCCCTATTTAAATTTTTGAAATTTCATCAAAATGGACATGTGAACAAGAATAAAAATTGAAATTTAAAATAATTTTCATCTCAAAGATTTTTTGTTATTTTGAGTATAATAAATAGTTTATACAAAATAATGTTAAAAATCATTAAAATTTTAGACTTTGTACATGTACATATATTTAAAAGATTGATTATAATGTTTAAAGGCACTAATCATGCCAATTATAAACTAATCAAGTCCTGTTAATCACTGACACAAAAGTAATCAAAGCGCTGAACGCTGGAGTGCTGCTTAAGCAGTTATCTTTGAAATGAGAAAAGATTTGAAATTTGATATTAAAAAAAATCAGTTCAAAAGCTGTATCTCGATGAGATACACCAATATACAGTATGTCAAGTGGTTACATAGAAAAAACTCAGGAAACCAAAAAGTTAACAAAAAGACAATATAAAACGTCTGTTTTTTTGAGAGGGCATAGAAATGTGCACTCAAGTCGCAATGACGTCCATCACTAGAATAAGCATATAAACAAAAAATTACATGCAAACTGACTGGCCAAAATGGGAAAAATTATTCAACAAAAGCAATGAAAGGTTAAGTAATGAAATAAAAACTGAGTTTTGATTCAGGGTAATAAATTGAATTAAAGTACTTCATAAGAATAGTGATGGTTAAAATGCATTGCACTTAGGCATCTTGACCACCCCTTTTATAACGATGCACTTTAATTCAATTTATTACTCTGAAACCTGCATTCCCCATGCATGTAACCCTTGTAACCTTGATTCTATATGCATGTAACCCTTGTAACCTTTATTCCCCATACAAGTAACCATTTAACCTCCATTCCCCTTGATAAACCCTTGTAACCTTCATTCTTATGCATGTAACCCTTGTAACCTAGATAACCTAGATTCCCCATGCATGTAACCCTTGTAACCCCTGAGGTCATGGAAAGGAGAGTTATTAGATGATCTTAGATATGTTATTAGATATTCCTCATGTTGCCATGTATGTAACCAGTGTAACCACTTGTAACCATTGAACTAATGGGGGTTACAAATCTATACCACGTTAATCTGGTGCATATTTTGTGCCCTATATGCCCTTTTGATACTAGTGACATACATGTAGTTTAGAGTACACAGTCTAAGAAACAACATGTATCATATATCACAAAAACTTTTAAAATTTTCCCCTAAAAGCATGTAATTTAGATGTTACGTCTTACCCTCGACATAGTGAACGGTTTCTCCATGCATCAGTCTATTGCCTACTGATCCGCCGTTATGACAATGTATACCAACTGCAATAATTCATCAGTGATCATGGTCGCTGCGAAACGATTCACAACAAAACGGAGGAAATCGCTGCAAGTGATTAAAAATCAGCAAGCAACCAGTTCCCCCGTTGTAGCAAATCAATCCTGAATTATTCTTTCAGACATTTCCTCGTCGTGGGGCGGACATTAGTTCCACACCTGCTCGCTTCAACCCCTATTTATTTTGTAATCACCTCAGTAAATATTTAAAACTTGGTCTAGCTCACTTCCCAAGATGTTTATCTTTTCAAAAAATATCATGAGCCCCATCTGATTACATTTCCATTTAATTGGGAGCGATCTTTTTTGTGGATAGCTACACTAAATGACCATGAAACGAAAGTAAACTTCGGAACTTCTCTGGACTTTACTTAGGATAAAGAATATATTCCATAGTTCCTTGATTACGTCACTTGACCTCGACAGTTCCGCATTTGTTTATTTCCAAATATAGAAGTTTGTGGAGTTGACGCGCACACCTGTCGTAAAGAAATCAAACTTGATTTCGAACCTTTTTTAAAATAGATGTAAACAATAAGCATTATAAACTTCAAGATATATTGCTATAAGAGTCCACAGTGAAAGAATCAAAGAGTCCACAGCGATAGAAACATTTACTTCGGTATTTAGTCATTTACTACGTGTAGAAGCATTTACTATGTTTCATTCATGAAAACTTGTAATATATTAAAGCGCATCGCGGGAATTTTTCATGTATGAACCGAATCGCGAATGGCGAGGGTCAAATTAAGCTAGATTTTCACGCTGTATTTTTGTTTGAACTACACATACTTTCCATTTGAGCATTTTTAAATAAAAGAACTGGAATGTGTGCAGTAGTTTCTCGCTATCTGCAATTCTTGTCACCCAGACATGAACTATGTTTTGCGTATTTGTGAGGTACATCTGGCTGTTTATTTCGTCTGGAGACAATGCAACGGTATAATGCTGCCTAAGCAGCACAAAAATGACAAAAAACTGATTACAAGCCACATTGCTGTAGGCATTTATAATAAAATTCAATAAACATATTTTAACTGTTTATACAACAATAATTTTAAATTTAATTCATATTTTAAACATTGATTATCAAGAGTTGCTAAAACATATAAATCAAAGCATGGAATGCTGTTAAGGCAGGTTCCTGTTATTATTACTGTTTTGCCGAAATCTTGGCATGTAATTTTTTCAAGAATTAAAATCCGAAGTTTTCCTTAGGTTCCCGGTTTGGGTTGTCTTTTCAGTTTTTGTATGGTTTTTGGTGATATATTTAAAACTCTATTTACATTCCATTGCCTTGTTCCTCTTTGTTGGTACATGCAAGTATTCCAAACAAGTGTTACACTCGGTGGCTTGATAAATGTTGATATTTCTAATTTTGTCATGTTATCACTTTGATGACTATTTGACTGTGATTAAAACTAGAGGCTCCCAGGAGCCTGTATCGCTCACCTGGCTTTAAGTTGCCACAATGAAGCTAACATTTTAAGTTGTACAGTTGAAGTTTAGTCTCTCAAACTTTGTTAGCTCAAACACCACCAATATCTTAAACTGTATTAAAAGTCTGATCTTGTTTTACTATATTTCTTTGTTGCCAATTTTTGACAACAAGTGATGACCCTAAAAGATGTCTCCCCCGTCCCTGCTGGCCTCTAAATTGATGTGAAATCTAAGTGAACTAATCAGAAAAGTGAACATGCTCACTAGACCATGAAATTGAGGTCAAGGACAAAAGTCACCTGCCAGACTGATATGTACTACCCAAGACCAACCTATATACCAAATATTATCAACCTACCACTTCTAGGTATTGAGATATGGACTTAAGCAGAAAAACTTAACGTGGCCACTAGACCGTGAAATTGAGGTTAAGGACAAAAGTCACCTGCCAGACTGACATGTACTGCCCAAGACCAACCTACATACCAAATATCATCAACCTTCCACTTCTAGTTATTGAGAAATGGACTTAAGCAGAAAAACTTAACGTGGCCACTAGACCGTGAAATTGAGGTCAAGGACAAATGTCACCTGCCAGACTGACATGTACTACCCAAGACCAACCTACATACCAAATATTATCAATACCACTTCTAGTTATTGAGAAATGGACTTAAGCAGAAAAACTTAACGTAGCCACTAGACCGTGAAATTGAGGTCAAGGACAAAAGTCACCTGCCAGACTGACATGTACTACCCAAGACCAACCTACATACCAAATATTATCAACCTACTACTTCTAGTTATTGAGAAATGGACTTGAGCAGAAAAACTTAACGTGGCCACTAGACCGTGAAATTGAGGTCAAGGTCACATAACGTTATGTCCGTCAGGTAGCACTTGATTAGTACTACCAATGGATGTTCCTACATCAAAGGGTTTTCAAAATATCCTGCATTTAGTAAAAGTTAACGCCGTCCCGTCGTCATACTTTGCATGCATATGTCTGGCTTTCGCGACTTTCGTCACGGGCGAGACAAAAATGTACTTGCTTAGGACCACTTTCAACACCAGTTTTGAAGTTGAGACATAATTTTGTAAATGGCAGTCAACAACAATTTTTAAAACCATATTTTTGAAGTTAATACATCAATATTTATCTGGAAACCAAATTTGAAATAGGAAAATGTTGAATTTTCCCGCCTTTTTTGTGGCCATTTTGAAATGGCAATGGACGAACAATTTTTAACATTGGTTTGAATTTGCGACATCAATACCCATTTATGGTGGTCAACAAACAATTTTCAGCATCTGTTTTGAAGTCGCAACATCAATATCCAATATTGAATTTTCCCGCCTTTTGTGAAAGCCATTTTGAAAATGGCGGTCAACGAACAATTTTTAACATTGGTTTGAATTTGTTACATCAAAACCTATTTGGAAACAAAATTCCATTGAAAATTGGACAATGTTGAATTTTTCCGCCTTTTTTGGTGGCCATTTTGAAAATGGCAGTCAACGAACAATTTTCAGTACCTGTTTTGAAGTCGCAACATCAATATCTACTTGGAAACCAAATTTCATTGAAATCGGACAATGTTGAATTTTCCCGCCTGTTTTGGTGGCCATTTTGAAATAGCGGTGAAAGAACAATTTTTAACATTGGTTTGAATTTGCGACATCAATACCCATTTGGAAACCAAATTCCATTGAAATTTGACAATGTTAAATTTTCCAGCCTTTTTGGCGGCCATTTTGAAAATGGCAGTCAACAAACAATTTTCAGCATCTGTTTTGAAGTCCCAACATCAATATCCACTTGGAAACCAAATTTCATTGAAATCGGACAATATTGAATTTTCCCACCTTTTGTGGAAGCCATTTTGAAAATGGTGGTCAACGAACAATTTTTAACATTGGTTTGAATTTGTGACATCAAAACCTATTTGGAAACAAAATTCCATTGAAATTGGACAATGTTGAATTTTCCCGCCTTTTTTGGCGGCCATTTTGAAAATGGCAGTCAACGAACAATTTTCAGTACCTGTTTTGAAGTCGCAACATCAATATCCACTTGGAAACCAAATTTCATTGAAATCAGACAATGTTGAATTTTCCCGCCTTTTTTGGCGGCCATTTTGAAAATGGTGGTCAATGAACAATTTTACACACCAGTTTACAAGTTGCCATAGCATATGGCAAACATTTTAATCAATTTACACTAAACCTTCATCTTCTCTAGTTATGGATATAAAAGACGACAAAATATGAAAATTTGAAAATTCCATGAAAAAGGGCAACAACTCCTACAAAAATTTTTCAATTTTCTTCAAAATTTCAGGGTGGGTAGATCTTGATATGCTGAACCTTTTTGCAATTTACACTTGACTTCTATCTGTTACACTTTAAAAAAAAATATATATATAAATTAAAATTTAGAAAATTTTACTGAAAAAGGGCAATAACACCAACACTAGATTTCGGAATTTCTTCAAAATTGCAAGGCGGGTAGATCTTAACATGCTGAATATTTTCACTCTCTATCAGATTTTTGATATCTGTAACGGCTTTCGAGTTATTTGCAAAAAATGCAATTTACTCCTTTGTTCTATTTTTAGTAACAGCAGCAATGTTGCTTGGTTTTGGGACTAATCGAACACAATTTTGAAACTGTTTACCCTGGTGATGATTCAGGTCAAGTTTGGTAACAATTGGCCCAGTGGCTTCTGAGTAGAAGATTTTTTAAATTGATTACAAAAAGTATCAAATTTCTTAAATTTGACCAATAAAGAGCAAAAACTCCTATATGGGTAGTGAGATTTTCTTCAAAATTTCAAGGTGGGTAGATCTTGATATGCTGAACATTTTTGCAATTTAAAGTTGACCTCTATCTGTTATAGTTTTTGCGATAAAAAATAAAGAATATCAAAATTTTGAAATTTTCACGGAAAAGGGGCAATAACTCTAAGAGGGTTTTCGGATTTTCTTCAAAATTGCAGGGCAGGTAGATCTTGTCATGCTGATCACTTTTACCTAATGTCAGATTTTTGATATCTAATGGTTTTTGAGTTATTTGCCAAAAACAGCAATTTACCCCTATGTGCTATTTTTAGTAATGGCAGCCATGTTTTTTGGACCTCCGACTAATCGAACACAATTTTGAATCTAGATACCCTGGTGATGATTCAGACCAAGTTTGGTTCAAATTGGCCTAGCTGTTTCAGACGAGAAGATTTTTGAAAAAGTTTACGACAGACAGACGACGACGGACGCCAAGTGATAGCAATAGCTCACATGGCCTTTTAGGCCAGGTAAGCTAACAATTACTTGTTTTTATGATTACATTAATATTCACTAGAACGAGATCTGAAGGAACCAGCTGTAGAGGATTTAACCGATAACGGCCTTATCATAGGGAGTGGGACTTGCTTCCAGCCAAGGAAAAAAAAATTTTGTTTACTATCAAACTTTTTTTTTTTCTAGGCTGAAGCAAGTCATTGTGGCCTTATCTGGGCACAACACCTTCCAAAACATATTGAATGGGTTGCAGACTTCTTCTTATGATGGATCTCTTGTAGAGCATTGCATATTACATCTGTTGGATCAAAGCACTGGACTATGGAACGTCGAAATGCTTTTAGCCACTTTTAATTTTTTTTAAGGTTAGAACTAGATCTACTATGAAATAATTACGTATATATATATAGTTTTATCAGGACACTCACAAGTTTTCAACTGATGTTTTTAAATTTGACTTTCGTGATCTAGCATGGAGTGCTCTACGATATGACGGATGACAACGTCTTGCCTGCGTGAACGTGTTCTTGGCGCAGTATATTAACAGATTTCATCTCTGTTTCAACACAATGTGAAAATTGAATTACTACAAAAGAAGGAATCACTGCAAATGATGAAAATTCAGCAAGCGAGCGCTTCCTCCTGTTGTAACAAATCAGTGACAGTTTGGGACCTTCATGATGGTTCCATGTGATCCAGTACAAGTGTTGTACTTGATTACGCTTGTGATAAGAACGCCGTTGGAGATCAAGTTTAAACCTTCCGTGCTTCATTGTTTACATAGTTGAATTATTCTAAAATTTTAATGTATTTGAAGTATTCCATAAAGAACATTTGTTGTAATTTTGGATTATTTTGAAACTTATTTGACCCTTATTTACTACGGCATATGTCATGCAGGTGTAATTAAGTTGGCCATTGATAAAACAAAACAACACGCCACCTGTCAGGAAAAAATAAACAAGAAAACGGAGCTACGGTTTGATTGATCCTTTTTTAAGGGAGAGTATGTTAGTGTAACCATTAAAAGTTTCAAAGTCATAAATATTGAGAAATACAGATACATACATTTTTACGAGTTACAACAGCGAAAGTAGAAGTAACTAAGTATCCATTCATAAAAACTTGTAAAATCATATCGCGCCGTAGGAAATTTTTATGAATGAACTGAATCGTGAATTTCGAATATCAATATAAGTCCTCTGAGATTAAAAAAAACATTGTATCTTTTAAAAGATATTAAATAAATACAATAAACACATAAAACGATGTAGTTGATTATGAAATGGACACTGTATCACCACATGAATGGATTATTTTTTGTGCCTACGTATGAATAACTGGTAAGCCGTACGTATTTTTTAACGATAGTTTGGATCATTCTGACTCTTTTGATACAAAGAAGCCTCCTTAAGGTAAGAGTCTGGTTGAAACAGACTATTTTCAATATGGCTTTACCTAACAGCTAGAAGGCAGAGACCCTGCCTTAAAAATGAAAAAATGCATCAGAGGAAACAGCAATTTGCACAATGTCCACATTTGAAAACAAGAGAGAAAAGGTGCAGATTCTTGTATATCAAAAATTCCAAGTCATAATAATATTGTGTGTAAAGAAATTATCTAAACTTTCTTGAATACTCATATGAAGAAAGGAGGTAGCTGTCTTCCATTCACCCTCTTTTAGCATGTATATGTAACTGAATGTAATTGGGAAAGTAATTGAAATTACAATCCTTTTTTGGTAAGTAATTAATTAAATTACAGTTACATGTAATTCAAATTTTTGTCAATTATACTACTTTCAATTACACCAAAATTTGTAATTAATTACAATTAATTACAATTACCCCATCCCTGTATTGTACAAATGTATGTTAATGTATGTACTAAGGTACAAATGTATGTAAATGTATGTACTATGGTA
>MJUU01018852.1:4270-29942 GCA_002080025.1 Modiolus philippinarum
ACTACCTGACTAGGTACATATTCAAAACAATTACAAGTTTGGTTGAATTTACAAGTCAATAAGGCATAAGTTAGCAGAGTTCTCAGCCTTGTTCTGGATGATTACAACAACAATTTTTTTGTAGCTGGCAAGGAGGAAATGGGCTTACACCCTTTTTGACAGATAAATGGTTTCAAATGAGCCCTAGCTTTTGTATAGTAAGTGAGATTTTTTGTATATCCAACTACATCACTTTCTGTAAATGATCCAATATAAATGTGTAAACTGTATAGCCCCCTACTCCACGATCACTTTCATTGACTTCAAATTAATTCATCAAACTCGGAGTCCCAAATTTTTGTTTTGGTATCACTGATCCAGTACAAAAATAGCGTTTTCTGTTTGCACTCGCCTCTTTAGTCGTCGTACCCAACCAAGAAATTTATTGAAACGATTTAAAATAAGTTGTTTGGCCGCATCGAAGTTTGCAATTTACCGTACGGTCATGAAAAGTCCAGAGAATCCCAGGGATCGATAGCGCTAATATTCAAAAACTTTAACAACGGTCGTGGAAAATTCCAGAGAATCACGAAAAAACATGATATCGCTAATAACCAAAAACGTAAACAACAAAAAGCGTGAAATGGCGTGTGAAGTTCTGAAAAGCGTGTACACGCCGTGTGACAAAATCTACGCGTGTAAACTGTTGAAAAAGCGTGTGTAACACGCGAAAATCATGTGAGTTGGCAACTATGGGCTAAAGCCAAACAGCAGGTTGTCATGTTCCATTTAAGACAAACGCAAATACCAAATATTATTGACCTTACATTAATAGTTATTGGGAAACTAAACATGATCAATGGACCGTGAAATTGAGGTCACAGCCAAAAGCCATATAGCAAACTGTCATGTACTACCCAAGACCAACCTATATACCAAATATCATTGACCTACCATTTATAATTACTGAGAAAATGACCTAATCACAAAAACTTGCTCACTAGACCATTAAATTTAGGGCAAGTACAAAAGCCACATGACAGACTGTCATGTACTACCTAAGACCAACTTCCATACCATATATCATTGACCTACCACTTATAGTTACTGAGAAATTAAAGTATGTACAAAAACTTAACATGTTCATTGGACCGTGAAATTGAGGTCAAAGACAAAAACCATATAGCAGACTGTCATGTACTACTCAAGACCAACCTATATACCAAATATCATTGACCTACCACTTATAGTTACTGCAAATGACCTAATCACAAAAACTTAGCATGCTCACTAGACCGTGAAATTGAGGTCAAGGACAAAAGCCATGTGACAGACTGTCATGTACTACCTAAGACCAATCTACATACCAAATATCATTGACCTACCACTTATAGTTACTGAGAAACTAAACTAAGCACAAAAATTTAACATGTTCATTGGACCATGAAAGTGAGGTCACAGACAAAAACCATATAGCAGACTGTCATGTACTACTCAAGACCAACCTATATACCAAATATCATTGACCTACCATTTATAGTAACTGAGAAAATGACCTAATTACAAAAACTTAACATAAAAGTTTATGCCGCCGCCGTCATACTTTGTACGCAAATGTCTCCCTTTCCGCGCCTTTCATCGCGGGTGAGACAAAAACCCTGTGTTAAACAATGATGAACAGGAGTCTCTATTTCTTAATTTTTCTCCTCATATAGCTTTGAAAAAAATATGAAAAGTTAAAACATTTTTGCAAGGCCTGAACTTTTTTATGGTATGTCATAAAACATACTATATCTTTCAGCAATGTTTTTGATTAATATATGTTTTAAGTCTAACCGGATACAAAGCATTCAAAACTTTTTAAAAATATTGCAGCTATTAAAATATATGAAGCTAACCTGAACAATATTGGAATGTTCTACAGTTTTAATATTCATCAAAAAAAGTTCAACAACCAGTTCACACAAACCTTTAAAAAAAAACACCTGCTATCGTCATGATAACAATGAAACAAACAAAATGCTCAATTTATGTTCTTCATACACACAAAATCAAAACTACTTGTTTTAAGAAACCTTGATATTCAAATGTTTAAAGAAAATCTTTGACAATTTCATGTAATTCTAATGTAGCTAAAAGGTTCAAAATCAACAATCAAATGCAACTATATCAAAAACAATAGTAACAAGTAAATAAGTAAAGCACCATACTAAATATTGCACCTAGGCATGTTTGTTCTACTAAATATAAAATTAAAAAGATAAAGGGAAATAACTCTAAACAAAAACATAATGATATGAACACAGCACTAGTATGTAAAGCTGTTGAGGCATTATTTATGCAAAATATATAATCAAGTGATTTGTGATTCAAGTTGTTATTAGCTAAACAAGAAAATGTGTAAGTACTATCAGTTGTGTATTAAAAAATAAAAGAAATATTCTAAGGGCTATTCCATTAAGGCCAAATAAAAAAAATACATTAGCTTCTCAGGCCCCTGCCTCATCTCTTTTCTGGGAACTAATTTTACCTTTTTATTCAAGTTACAAATTGCCTCATTACTTTTTGGGCATTTCAGCAATGTAAAAAGATGCCTCATCATGATTATGAACCAATAAAAATAAAAATATTCTCCCTCCCTGCCTCATCATTTTTCAGAAAAAATGGCCCGAGACTCTAATCATTATTTTTGTATGGCCTAAATTGTATATGGGGGTAGGAAGAGAAGTGTTAATGAAAGAACATGGTACCTGGGTCATATTAAGCATGTTCCCATTAGATTTATGTAAAATTAGATAAAAACTTTGTCGATTGTGGGGGTACTTTCAAAGTCCCTTCCAACCCCCCCTCCCCCCCCACGCACACACACATTCATTTTAATGGTATAGTCTACCAATAACAGTATTATCTCCCTGTACCAAGTTATTTGGTCAAAAGGGAGATAATTTTACAATGTTTTAAGTGCAATTTTATACCAATAGTTCCTGGTCAGTCAATTTGTAAAACTATTTTACCTTTTTACAATAAAGGGCTATGCCTAGCGCAGCATGATACGACTGCAGCATGTCGTCCACTGAAATTTGAAAAAGTGTAATTTAAAGTGAGTATGGACATAGGAAAGAGCTTGACACAATAATTAGAAGGAGATTGACCCAGTAATTAGCTGGACACAAACTAGGGAAAATAAAAAATTAGCTCCTTATGATTCCTCTTTGACCCTTTATAGCTCGGAAACGGTAAGAGCTACGTCCAATCCATTGACATGCTGCTAAAAGCTTATATCAAGAGAAATCAAAAGAAAAAAATTCAATCAAAATCTGATCAAAAATAAAATTGCATATTATTTCAAAAAAAAAAATGCAATTTTGGCCCCTTAGACCCCTTATAGCTAGGAAACAGTAAGACCTATGCCAAATCCATTGACATACCACTGAAAGCTTATATCAAGAGGAATCCAAAGAAAAAAATCCCATCGAAATGCGATGAAAAATAAAATTTTAGGTAATCTTCAAATTTGCAGTTTTGGTCCCTGTGAATCCTTATAGCTCAGAAACGGTAAGAACTACGCCAAATCCGTTTCCATACTATTAAAAGCTTACATCAAGAGGAATCCAAAGAAAAAAATCCTATCGAAATCAAATTAAAAATAAAAATTTTAGGTTATCTATAAATTTACCATTTTGGTCCCCTTCGGCCCCTCATAACTCGGAAACGATAAGAGCTACGCCAAATCCACTGACCAACTACTGAAAGCTTACATCAAGAGGAATGCAAAGAAAAAAATCCCATCGAAATCCGATGAAAAATAAAAATTTTAGGTTATTTGTAAATTTACGATTTTGGCCCCCTTTGGCCCCCTCATTGCTCGGAAACGGTAAGAGCTAAGCCAAATCCGTTGGCATACTACTGAAAGCTTACATCAAGAGGAATTCAAAGAAAACAAGAGCTGTCGCCGAATGGCAGCCAAATATACCCCCCGCTCATTGAACCCTGAATCGATATGGTAAGTGCAAAATTAAGCTGGTGTGGACACAATACAGGTGTGGACACAGTACAAGTGTGGACACAATACAAGTATGGACACAATGATATAATCTTCAAGAAAGAACTTTCAGACAAATATAAAATTCACCCTTTTTCAGCCTACTTGACATTTTACACATCTACATATAGTGTTCTTCCTTTGTCTAAAGTTTCATCAAAATCCTTCAAGTGGATTAAGAGGAGTTATGCGTACGAGGTAACCCATATATCTCCCCTTCCTGGTTTCAGACAATAATTATATTCCTTCATGTACATCTCCATATAGTGTTCTTACTTTGTGTAAAGTTTCATTAAATTCCTTCAAGTGGTTTAAGAGGAGTTGCGCTTACAAGGTAACCCATAAAAAGGGAATCAACGAAAAGTCAAAGTCGAATTATCTCCCCTTCCTGGTTTCGGACAATAATTATATTCCTTCATGCACATCTCCATATAGTGTCCTTCCTTTGTATAAAGTTTCATTAAAATCCTTCAAGTGGTTTAAGAGGAGATGCGCTTACGAGAAGTGTGGACAGACGGACAGACAGACAGACAGACAGGGTGATTCCTATATACCCCCCCCCAAACTATGTTTGCGGGGGGATAAAAATCTCATGGAAATCCCATGAAAAATAAAAATTTTAGGTTATCTGTAAATTTACGATTTTGGCCCCCTTCGGCCCCTCATAGCTGGGTAAGGAAACAAGTTACCAAAAATCTAATAGAAGAGCGCTGTGATAATTTTTCATAAGGAATCCTTTGGGAAAAATTTGCATCGAAATCGGACTAAAAGTAAAAAAATGAAATTTTTGAAATTCGCCCCTTTTGGGCCCCATTTATCTCGTGAACGGTACATGCCAAGTGGAATCCGTTGGCTTATTTCAGATTGGAATTTTCTAAGGAGTTTACTGAAAGAAACCCCATCAAAATCCGATAAATAATAAAGATTCTACAGTCAAATATGTGAAAACAACCAATTTAACCTCTTTTGGCCCCTTTTTCTAAAACGGGCGGGGCCCCGGAACATAAAATTATAGCCAGGGCTAAAGCATGTGCCAAGAAACATCATACTAAAATTCGAAAATGATCTGTTCACTGGAACCAAAGTTATGCTGTCCTCAGACACAAAAATACCCAATTCTACCCCTTTTTGGCCCCTTTTTCTAAAACGGGTGGGGCCACAAACCCAAAATTAAAACCCTGGATTGCCATTATGCCAAGACACCACATACTTGTGATGATCCGTCCACTAGAAACAAAGTTATGCTGGCCGCCCACGCAGACGCTGAAGACTGCGCCATACCATAATACGACCGCAAAATTTTTGCGGTCGAATAAAAAATGGTATAAGTTCCCACTTACACCACTGTAATTTCAATTTCAAAAGGGGTTAATTTATTTATTAAAAAATGGTATAAGTTCCCACTTACACCACTGTAATTTCAATTTCAAAAGGGGTTTATTTATATGCTAATAAAATTATCTCCCCTTTGACCCGGTACAGGGATATAATCCACAAATGTTCATGTATTATGGATAAAATAAAAAAGAACCATTAAAGTTTTAACATTAAAATGTATGTGAAAGGGTAGGAAAGGAAATTTCATTATTAAATGTGGGTCATTAGTCATTATTCAGTATGTGCATATTATCATTAACAAATCGTTGTTGGTTGTAGAGATATTTAAAAAGTCCCTTCTTACCCTCCCACATTCACCTTATTGGAATAGCCCTAATAAACAAAAACACCTAAATAAAATTTACAGAAAAATACCCTACATGCAACAAAATAATTAACCAGTCCATGTTTTGGCTTTATCATGCAAAAAAATGACATAATTTTGGTTTTTAAACATCATGTGTTTGATTGAGAGTAACATTATTTCTGTGGAACAGGAAAAGTTATCAGAATCTGTAATGCTAAGAGCAGCAGTATGACTGGAAGCCATTCCTAAAGGAAGAAAGATATCATATTCTGGCAACAGCAGCATGGTGTTGTACAAAGACTATGGCAGCCATTTCTTTACAAAATTCTTCAAAAACAATAATGGCTTCTAATCTACTCTGTCCATCAAGTCTGAAAATATAGAATCAATATACTAATTCAATACTTATAAGTTACTCTGAATATTATATTACATGTATTTATATATCGGAACCCGTACAGTTCTCTGGTTTAATAAAAATGGATACAAATGATTTGAAACCGTTAAGGGAACACAATTTTTCTACGATTTATTACAAAATAAACTGTTGACACAGAATATACCTGGCCTGTCCCATGCATCGCATGAATCTGCACATTGATCTACAGCAGAAGCTATTATACAGAAATCTAAGTCTTAAATCTTTTTGCACTTCCCGTTTGTTAAAATGTTACTGTGATCGTTCATGCTTAACTGAGAGGTAAACGACATGATCTCGATGAACAATCTGTATGTACCGTACCCCTCAAGATACAACTTCAAGTCAAATATCAAGTGGCTAGGATGATCAGTGTTATAAAATTCAAAATTTCACAGTTAGTGGGGTGTGACTGAAAGGGGTATAGAAATAAAATGCCACTGAATTTGATATGTACTGATGCTAATGTTCTGCATACAAAATATCAAAGGGTTACCATGAGTGGTTGATGTGAAACAGATGCATGAAAAAACATTTTATAAAAAGTGTAAAATTTCAAAATCAAAGGAGCATGACTTCAAGGGCATAGTCATAAAATGTCAATAAAACTGATCTGCACTGATGCTAATACAACTGCATACCAAATATCAATGGGCTACCATGAGTGTGGATGATGCAAGAAAAAACTTCAACATTTGATACTGACTAAAAAAATTCAGTCAGTGGACCATGACTGCAGGGGCATAGACATGAAACACCATTGAAACTGATCTGTATTAATGCTAATGCAGCTGCATACCAAATATCAAGTGATACCATGAGTGGTTGATGTTAAACAGACACAAGAAAAAACATATACATTTGATAAACATTGCAAAATATAAAATCACTGGAGCATGACTGACAGGGCATAGACATAAATTGCCACTGAAACTGATCTGTAGTGATGATAATACAACTGCATACCAATATCATTTGGCTAACATTAGTGGTTGATGTTTAAAAGATGCAAGAAAAAACTTATACAATTGTGGAATCCCCATACCTATGTCTCGCCTGACAATAAAATTGTGACCCTTATTTATTTTTTTTATTTTTTCCAGTGTGGTTAGTAGCACAATTTTCCCTAATTTATTTGAAGCCTATCACTTTAATCTCAATCAAAAATGAAACTAGAAACTGTGAGCAAAGCTCATTAATATATATCACCTCTCCCCCATTTGATTTCAGTAGTAAAAATCAACATAAAGTAGAATACTGACAAAGTCAGAAAGGGCCCCACCCCCTTATGTGTCCCAAAAATATGTTTGTGGAATTTCATGGTATTCAGATTTTCCTCAAAACGAAAGAAAGCTTCCTTTGGTCAAGAAAAACCTTGAGTATCAAAATCATTTAAATCCCTTAAGGCATTTTTAATTTACCGTACGACATAGAGCTAATTCTCAAAATATGCACTTTTTCAAATAAAAACTAAGTTTTACCAAAAAGATTGTTTTCGGATTTACCTCAAAAACACAAGGGAGCTTCCTTTGGTCAAATTCAACCTTGAGTATCAAAATCATTAAAATCCCTGTAGGCAATCTTTAGTTATCATACGACAAAGAGGTAATTCTCAAAATATGCACTTTTTCATATAAAGACGAAGTTTTTTCCCAAAAATCATTTTCCGATTTTCCTCAAAAAGGAAAGGGAGCTTCCTTTAGTCAAGTTCAGCCTTGAGTATCAAAATCATAAAAAATAGGTGAAGGAATTCTTGAGTTATCATACGACATAGAGTTAATTCTCAAAATATGCACTTTTTCATATAAAAATTAAGTTTTTTCCCAAAAATCATTTCCTGATTTTCTTCAAAAACGGAAGGGAGCTTCCTTTAGTGAAGTTCTACTTTGAGTAAAAAAATCATAAAAATGTGAAGGCATTCTTGAGTTATTGTACGACATAGAAAACGCTGACGGACGGCAGATGGACTGACAAACGGACAGGCTGATTACTATAGGGCGCCGCCAATTCATGGCGGGCCCTAAAAAAATCAAGTCAATAGCTGGTGCACAATGGTAATATGAACTGAAGATTCTGTGAAAGTTTTATTGAATTTCACCAAGTGGTCTAGGAGGAGTTGTTGCCACAAAAATGTGTACCCCTATAGCAGACGGAATAAAGAACGGACAAATGGACGAATGAACAAACAAACAGACACCATGATCACTATATACATTTGTACCATCCACTAAATAAGGGGTAAAATAATTCCTCATATTGGAGTGTATCAACATTTAATTTTGCGTTTTACACGAATGTGATTATTGAGCATGTGAACTCCAAATAAATAATTATTTAAAATTTTTTGATGAGAAATAAATCTTGTAACAAAGGAATTCCACATTGTCTCTCAGGTTTATCTATCCTTTTGATTGAAGAGCTTGGGAAAGTCACGATGACCTTGAATATGATCTGTAATGTTAAGATTGTTACAAAATTCCACATGCCATAAACAGAGTATAAATTATTACAAAGATATATTTTATCAACAAGCCAACCATCATTAAAACTAACTTATAGACATCTTGAATAATTGATTATTTCTTTTTATTTCCTGATACATCCAATTCAAAATGTCTTCAGTGTGGAATTGTGTCAAAAATGTAATTGCATTGATATAAAATAATACATTCTAGAATCCTAGTACCCATCTGCATAAGAGATATATTGCATCCATAAAAATGACAATTTAAGATTTTTCCCCCCAAAAGGTTGTTAGAATAAATAAACACAGATATGTCTGACTTTAACAGTATGTATAACTACTGCACATTGTTTATGTTAAATTTTTTCATTTATGAGTAATATATACATGTAGATAAAAACAGTGAAATGTATGGTATTGAAACAAATTATATGGATATATGTACAATATTTTCAAAATAAATATACCTGAAAAAGCTGTAATCGAAATATCACCATTGTGACATAAAATACATGCTGGATTTATCATAATTCATGTTGTAATTTAAAAACTGAAACTAGTGCCCTCTCATAAATCGTCAAAGTGAAGATGATTGTGAGTTAATACTCTTAACAATAAACCAGTTTGGTAAACAATAAAGAAGCACAACAACAATTTCAGGTTTATTTAAAAAGTGATGATTTATATGTATGTAAATAAATTTCTGTCAATATCAAGCAGCATGCAAGGTTTTTGGTGAATCCATTGTGTCATTACCTAACAGAGCTAGTGTTAATAAGGGGAGGTAATACTTACCCATTGTCATGCATCAAATCCTCCCTAAGACTATGATAAAGGGAAATGACTCATTAGAAATAAAGTAAAATGCATGCTAATACTTCATTAAAACACAAATTTATTGGACATGCTCCAAAACAATCAACATTCATATTCCATGCTAACATTCGGCCATGCAACTTGTCAATGCATTTTTTTTCTTTTTAACAAAAATATCAAGAGTAACAATAAGCATGGTTAAAAATACAGAAGGACATTGACCTTCAAAGTGTAACCTTGCTTTGCAGGCAACTTTAGATTGGCTTTACGAGTCGAAACCAAACAAAAATGACATAAAGATGCAAATTAATAATAAAACAAGAAAGTAAACTTCCTGCCACAACAAATAACACTAAAATAATTATCAATATTTCAGTAACACTAATGGTATATTCCTCTCAGAGAGATAAATAAAGACCAAATTTAGTATTTCAAACACGACCCTTAGTACTGATGTGTCAGCAAAAGTAATGTCTTTATCAGATTCATAGAACTATTCTATGCCTTCTTTAACCTATGAACCAAAGTTGAGTTTAATAATTTCACATTTAAATTATAAACTCTTAACAGTAAATAATACAAATAATAGTTTTTAAAAGATGAAATCCAGAAAAAGTCAGATTCACAAACATACATGTCAATAACAAATTACAGTCAAACCTGTCTTATGTGACTTTCCAAGGGAACCACAAAAGAAGGTCACATAAGACAGGTGGTCACTTAATACAGTATTGAGATTCTGATCAACACTAATTTGATGTAGCTGGTGAAATAGTGTCCATATCATTGCTGTATTATGTTTTTTTCCTATAATATGATATAAAGGGGGATATATTAAATCAGTAACCACAAATCATTTTTTTTATATTTTTGTTATTAACAGAATAAGTAGTTTTAAATAAATCAATTTGCCAAAAAAATGCAATTAAAATTTGCACTTAAGTTCCCTTTTTAATATAAAAAAGGAAACAATTTTAGATAAGGCCATACAAAATTAATTAATTGGTTCTCAGGCAATTTTTCATTTAAAATGATGAGGGAGGGAGGTGATTTTTTTTATCTTTTTATTTGTCAAAAGATAGATGAGGCAGCTTTTTACATTGTAAAAACCACAAAAAATGTAGTGAGGGAGGTGATTTTTTGTTTTTATTTTATTGAAATGGCAAAAAATAGGGTCAATGAGGGGCTTTTTTCAAGCCTCANATCTTTATTTTTCATCAGATTTCGATGGATTTTTTCTTTGAATTTCTATGGATGTAAAGTTTTAGTTGATAGTACATATTTTGCATAGCTCTTACGGTTTTTTATCAGTATGTAATCAAAAGGGATTTTTCCCTAATTTGTTTCCAGCTAATAACTGTGTCTAGCTTCTTTTTGTGTCCATCTAATTATTGTGTCAAGCTCTTTACTGTGTCCACATTCTCTTTGAACTACCTTTGTTGAAATTTCAGTGGTCGACATGCTGCGGTCGTATCATGCTGCGTTGGCGTAGCCCTTTATTTTATAATGCTAAAAGATTCTTTGTTCATTCCACTAATTGATTATTTTATTTAATTATACCTATTACATTATAAAAGAATTATTTGTTCATTCAACTAATTGATTGACAGGTTACCTCAGTTCATGTTAATTAATATTGTTAAAACAACAAACTTAATTGACTGCAAGCATGAGCTGATAATCAATTTGGATTATCTCCCTTACGCTATTATCTCCCTCTGGTTCTACCTTCAGATTAGCGCCTCCTTTTAATCTGCTTGTAAACATGTTGATAATTGATTGTTTGTCAACAAAGTCATTAAAAACAGTGTGCAGGGGCTATTTTGGGAACAAAATGACAGTCGTTAGTCGCGTAACTCAAGTGGTCATTGAATACAGTTAAAATATATAGCAAATATCATTGGGAGGACTTCAAATGGTCGGATAAGACAGGAAGTCGTTTAATACTGTGGGTCGTTAAGACAGGTTTGACTACGTGAAATGCAAAAGCTAAGACATGTTTCTTTAAGATGTTTACATGCGCATTTCTTTATTTTGCAGAAATAACCATACCTGTGTAATGTGGGCATAATTCCCAGCAGATTCTTCCTTGCCACAACCAATTTCTGACCAAGACTTGGATCACTTGCTAACTGACTTTTTATCTCATTTGCAACCTGATAATAAACATTTGTCCAATAAGTACATAATTTATATGATTTTTGTCATGTAATTTTATCCCTGGCTATGTAAATTTCATGGATTGTGATCGGCTGGTCACACGTCACCCTTCAGTACCCAGTACACCATTCAGCTTTACTTCAAAGCATACCTGGGAACTTCAGGGTGTTACAATCTCAAGATCTTTAGGTATTGACATAGATAATGTGGGCATAATTCCCAGCAGATAATTTCTACAAATTTCATTGCCTTGTGTAATTTTATTTTGCTATTTCCTGTAAACAATGATTTTATCACTTTTTTATTTTAAGTGCTATCAACAACTAACCAAACAAATGTGAGTTTGCCGATTTTTGATGGCTTAAAATAATTGGATGTTTACTTCTCAAATGTGGTTTTATAGAGGGTCCATTAGTGATATATTGTGATAATTCCAAATGTAATTGTAACGTTCATTCACATTGGTCAATGTTGTGAATAGTAAATGGAAATATTTTTCAATATTTCTGTTTGCCCATGAATCTGCTCCTCAAAAATATAGTGCAGCAAATAAAGATGTCGTTAACATGGATCACGCAGTTTTTAACGTACAAAGTTGGAATTATAAGGATTGAACACTGATTTTTAGGAAATTATGTATGTAAAAACTCCTGCAGCTCACTCACAAACTTTACATAAAGTTCTTCGACTTAATTCAGTTTGTGAGTGAGCTGCTGGAGTTTATACATAGATAATTTCCTAAAAAATGAGTGTTTAATCCTATATTGCCACAATGGCAACTTCGTAATATTTCATCCTTTAGCTTGTAGTGTTTGTGTAAATTACCTTAAATTTTTGTATTTAAATTTGATATCAATAATAAATTCCAGTTCTTATGATAATTCGTCTTATCGGCAATATGTACATTTTCTCTTTGATCTTACTGACTGATATTGTCAGTATATCCGTACTGACCTGATACAAGAAAATATCAGGCAATGACGTCATGAAATTGACATCATGACTCTTACGACGTTGCCGATAAAAACAATAATGGTAGTTTTGAAGGTCTCGACAGAAAGTATCACTAGTATCACAACTCGTCCTATCGGATTCGCCGCGATACGGTGATATTTTCTGTCTCGACCTTCAAAACTACCATTATTCTATATTTATCCGAATGTGCTTTGTTTACTGACTCTTATTCATTACCTTCTGAAGAACATTAAATAAGGAACGAACATCATCTTTGATTGTCAAATATGGATCCATAAAGTACTCCTGGAGATTAGGATGAGGTATTAATGACAGCTTGGAAACTACTGAGGTTAACTGAAGATTTATAGCATAACTCTGAAGCAAAGAAAAATAATAACATTAACTGAAGCTCAACATTTAACTTTAAAATAGACTAAACATAAAGACAACTAACACAGGTAATTCATGTACCATGTAAGATCTTTTAAGACACTTTTGATGTGACGATAGATGATATATGCATGAAATGTTAAACAAACAGACAGACATGGGTAAAAAAAAATTGAACTCAAACTGATGGAAAACAATGAATCTGTGAGCCTGTGCTTGCTAGTGGTATGCTCCACTCTAGATATCTAAATATTTAGCACCTAATAATCTGGACAGTTTTGAAACAACATACCATAGTATGCTAATATGTAACCTATGACAAAATTTCAGAGTTGTATCTTTTATAATTAAATAGAAAAGTTTGACAAAAATTTATTTTATAATGGTAGAGTATATAATTTAGTAAATAAGAGATAACTGTATTGCATTTATAAATTTCTTGACATCAATTAATGGTAACAAAACTTGAAAAGATATTTAATTCATAGTTCTATGTACTGTTATTTTGATGTAGTCCAATCAGAACAGATGTTATATTCATCATTGTTCATGTATCAAAATTTTCATTACCTGATCTAAAAGTCTTGATAGTTTGTCAAATATCATATGCAGGAATGATCCTTCATAAAACTTGGCCATGTGATAGGCTTCTGATGTAACAGGCTGTCTGGGCCATGACCATGGATGACACATCTCACACATATCACTAAACTGAAAAAAACAACAATTAATAAGCAATTAGAGTCAATATATGTGATCAACTATGTAAATGTTTAGACAACCCCTATTACATTAATTTCAAGAACGTGCTTAAGGGTTTCAAACAAAATTATGGTCAGGAGGCTCTTATGACTGCAAGTGAACTTTTTTTAATTTGAATTATTTTCTAGTTTAGCACATATTTAAAGTATAGTCTGCACTCAAGAGTATTTCCTCAAGTGAAATTTGCCTGTGTTTTTCTTGTAAAAGCCTCATCTGTTTTAAAATTTTTATAGAATTCATTTCAGTACCAATTTTAATGAAATATGCATTGATAAAAAGAGCTTGTTTTCAGAATTTTTTGACATACAGTTTTCAAACTTACAATTTAAACATAATTAGAAACTAGAGCTGTGGCCGAATGGCAACCAATTATGCCCCTGCTCATTGAACCCTGAATCAATATGGTAAGTGCAAATTTCAGTGTGTGTGTGGACACAATACAGTATAAGTGTATACACTGTGTAAGTATGGACAGGTTGATATATCTCCCTCCTCTTCCAGAAAATATTCAAAGTTGAATTATCTCCCTTTCAGAATTTTAAACAGCAACCATGTGGTGAGCCCTTTACAGCAATTTTCCTTTTACTGAATGCAGTTTCAATAGGATTTTTGGTAGCTCTCCAGGTAATTAAATAGGTTTTTTAATAGCAGTTTGGCCTTCATGGTAGAAAGGTCACCAAATGCCCATTCATACATGTAGTTGGGTGTGTGCCAATTTACCTGATGTCGATTTCACCCACAGAGATAAAGAACATTTGAACTATTATTATGTATTGGAACAAACAAAGGGAAGGAATGAACTTTACATAGACTAAATTTAAACAGTAATAGTACAACTTTGTGATTTCTATCGTATTGTATGAAACTAGAAAATGTGTCTATAAGACACGGATGCCCCACCGACAAATTTATGACAATAGATAATCAGGCATAAAAATTAGTTCCCGGTCACTGAATCACCAGGAAGTATCATTACAGATGATTGTTCAATAAACATTTGTTGAATAATAGAAAGTAACACCATGCTAAAGTCTTTTAAACATTAAATATTGGTCAGTTTATACAATTATTCTTGAATTATGGGCCTAATGCAAAAATTAAACAAAGTCAATCAAGCATAAAATGGAAGTCAAAGTCAACAAATTGTCCAAAAATTGGGTAGTTCTCAAAAAGATAAGTAATTTCATGAATATCATAATATGTTGTGTAGTTGTTGAGAAAAGTATGTAAAACACAAAATTTACCAAGTCACTTAAGCGTAAAATGTAGGTCAAAGACACTAAATTGGCCTCGATTTGGATAGTACTCATCAAGTTGAATTATTCTGATGCCACAACATTGTGATAGCATGTCAAGTTGATGAAAAACAGATGCAAAATTTAACAAAAGTCACTCTAGCGTAAAATATAGGTCAAAGCCACCTGACTGTCAATATTTTGTGTAGTACTCATCAAGACGATTTATTTGATGAAACATCATATTTGTATAATGAGTAGTTGTTGAGAAATGGACCTTAACACAAAATTTAACAAAAGTCACTCAAGCGTAAAATATAGGTCAAAGCTACCTAACTGTCAATGTTTTGTGTAGTACTCATCAAGACGATTAATTTGATGAAACATCATTTTCATATAATGAGTATTTGTTAAGAAATAGACCTTAACACAAAATTTAACAAAAGTCACTCATGCGTAAAATATAGGTCAAAGCTACCTAACTGTCAATGTTTTGGGTAGTACTCATCAAGGCAATTAATTTGATGAAACATCATATTGGTATAATGTGTAGTTGTTGAGAAATGGACTTTAACGTAAAATTTAACAAAAGTCACTCAAGCGTAAAATGTAGGTCATGGATCCCTAATTGTTGGTGAATCTGGTAGTACTAATCAAGGTGCATGTACTGATGTAATATTATCAGAATACTACCAGAGGTTGCCAATATATGGACCTAAACGCAAAACTTAACATCACGACGTACGTACAGACGGATAAGGGTAAATCTATATGCCTCTTCCACTTTATGGCAGGGCATAAAAATGCATCTTTATTCTTGATTGGCTATGTCAATATTAAAAACAAGTTTGGGTGAACTTGACTTGTTTCCTGTTGAAATTGACATGAGGTAAACTGGCCCATATCCAGGACAAATACAATCAATGGCTATGTGACCTTTCTACCTTGAGGGTCAAACTTCTATTGAGAAACCTATTGTAACTACCTGGAGAGCTACCAAATTTTCTATTGTGAGTGCATCCAGTAATAGGAAAATTGCTGTAATCATTTCTATGGGTGGAAGGCAACCTTTCTGTAAAGTTTCATCCAATTATAGGCACTCTTAATTTTCCCACCTTTTTTCAGTTTCCATGGCAACAGTGGCCATTTTGAAATTCGGAGCCCAAAAATCATTTCTATTGGTCCTAGGCAACCTTCCTGTAAAGTTTAATCCAATTTCAGGCACTTCAAATTGTCCTGCCTTTTTCAGTTTCCATGGCAACAGCAGCCATTTTGAAAATTCTGAGATCAAAAATCATTTCTACAGGTGCTAGACAACTTTCCTGTAAAATTTCATCCTATTTCAGGTACTCTGAATTTTCCCGCCTTTTTTCAGTTCAATGGCAACCGCAGCAAATCTTAATATTACAAACGATGTGTATGTGTACATCTACTTTTTTGACTTAGATTCCTTTTAAGTACTTTGAATTAGCTTGCAAAGTGTCTGAAAAACATCAGAAGTTGTGTTTTTTAGATAAGGGTAAAACAATATGCCCCTGACTTTTCGTCGAAGGGGCATAAAAATTTTGTGTGAAAATTTAATACCCGATATATCTATAGTAAAATATGATGTTAAATATTCTAATTCCTATTTAAATTGTATCAAACAAGAGCTGTTGCTAAATGGCAGCCAGTTATACTCCCCTCTCAGTGAACCCTGAATCAATATGGTAAGTGCAAAATTAAGTATGTGTAGACACACAAGGGGTGTTGACACAGTACAAGTATGGACACAATACAAGCATTAACACAGTTGCAGTAAATAAGCGAGAACAAAAACAACAAAGTCGGAATACAGGAAGTGAGGATTTGATATGACCTAAAACCCAAGGCACAGTGTAGGACCCAATACTGAAGCACCATATCAAATATCAAGTGGCTGTCATGAGTGGTTGCTGAGAAAAATGTGACAAAAAAGTCACAATTTGAAAAAGAAAGTAAACTAGAGGCTCAGGCACTGAGCCTGTATCGCTCACCTGACAAAATGCTGAGGCAGGGTTTTCGATGTTCTGCATGGCAGCCATGTTTTTTATGTGAATTTCCCATAGGGCCAAAATAGACTATGTTCTGTGCTGGTGGCCATG
The DNA here is from genome assembly GCA_002080025.1 of Modiolus philippinarum. Taxonomy (NCBI): domain Eukaryota; kingdom Metazoa; phylum Mollusca; class Bivalvia; order Mytilida; family Modiolidae; genus Modiolus; species Modiolus philippinarum. Next base: position 21,301 of record MJUU01018852.1, read on the forward strand.
TTTTTAATTGGATCCAAACGAAATGAGCCATCTTTATTAAGGACCTTCAGTTCATCATTCCTGTAAAGTTTGGTTGAATTTGCTTCAGTGGTTTCAGAGCAGAAGAAGAAAATGTGAATTTTCCCAATGGGTCCAATGTTAAACCTAAGTTCTGCGGTGGCGGCCATGTTTTTTATCGGATTGGAACGAAATGAGCAATCTTTGTAAAGGACCTTCCATACATCATTCCTGTAAAGTTTGGTTGAATTTGCTTCAGTGGTTTCAGGAAAGAAGATAAAAAATGTGAATTTCCCCCAAGGCCAATGTTAAACTATCTTCCGTGCTGGTGGCCATTTTTTTTATCGGATCAAAACGAAATGAGCAATCTTTGTTAAGGACCTTTAGTACATCATTCCTGTAAAGTTTGGTTGAATTTGCTTCAGTTGTTTCAGAGGAGAAGATGAAAATGTGAATTTCCCATAGGGCCAATGTTAAAATATGTTCCGTGCTGGCGGCCATGTTTTTTATCGGATCGGATCGAAATGATCAATCTTTGTTAAGGACCTTTAGTACATCATTCCTGTAAAGTTTGGTGACATTTGCTTAAGTGGTTTCAGAGGTGAAGAAGAAAATGTGAATTTTCCCATAGGGCCAATGTTAAACTATCTTCTGTGCTGGGGGCCATGTTTTTTATCGGATTGGAACGAAATGAGCAGTCTTTGTAAAGACCTTCCATACATCATTCCTGTAAAGTTTGGTTGAATTTGCTTCAGTGGTTTCAGAGGAGAAGATGAATATGTGAAAAGTTAACGGACGGACGTCGGACGACGGACGCCTAGTGATGGCAATAGCTCACACTGACCCTTTGGGTCAGGTGAGTTTAAAACGCACAAAGTCGGTAAACAGGAAGTAGTGATTCAATATGGCCGAAAAAGGGAGGCGCAGTATGGGACCCAATACTCAAGCACCATACTAAATATCAAGTGGCTGTCATGTGTGGTTGCTGAGAAAAATGCGACGAAAAAGTCATAATTTTGAAAATGAAAGTAAAAAGTCACAAAGTCGATAAACAGGAAGTGGTGATTCCATAAGGCCGAAAAGGGGAGGTGCAGTAAAGGTCCCAATACTGAAGCATAAAACCAAATATCAAGTTGCTGTCATGCGTGGTTGCTGACAAAAATGTGACCAAAAATCACAATTTTGAAAAAGAAAGTAAAAAACGCACAAAGTCGGTAAACAGGAAGTAGTGATTCAATATGGCCGAAAAGGGGAGGCACAGTATAGGACCCAATACTGAAGCACAATACCATATATCAAGTGGCTGTCATAAATGGTTGCTGAGAAAAATGGGACGAAAAAGTCACAATTCTGAACAAGAGTTGTCAGAAGACAACATAGCTCGCCGGGGATTACAGTAACTGCAATGAACAATTAATTTGAAGGTTATACATTTTCATGATAAATAATTTAAATGTTATACAAGAAAGTTACATGTCAAACAGGAACTCTCTATCACTAAAAGACTAACTTCTATAAACAGGGTCCAAATTTTTTTTTTAAAAACTGCCCCATGACAATGTCAAGGTCAAAATGTCTACAACTATGGTACTACCAGAAAGCTCTCACCATAGGGAAGTCATGAAAAAAATATAAACACCCTATAACTAAACAACTAACTTCTAGAAGCAAGGATGAAGTTTTTTAAAAAAAATTGCCCTAGGGACAAAGTCAAGGCCAAAATGTCTAAAAATATGGTGCCATAAGAAAGCTATCATCATAAGGAAGTCATATGTTGAAATTTAACACCTTACCACTAAATTTCAACATTCTAGAAACACTGTTATAGTTTTTTTTTTTTAAAAATTGCCCTCAGGGCAAGGTCAAGGTCATAATGTCTACAAATATGGTACCATTAGAAAGCTCTCATCACAAGAAAGCCACATAATAAATATGAACACGCTACCACTAAACAACCAATTTCTATGAGCAAGGTTAAAGTTTTTTCAAAAATTGCCCCAAGGTAAGGTCAAGGTCAAAATATCTACAAATATGGTGCCATCAGAAAGCTCTCAACATAAAGAAGTCACATATCAAATATGAATACCCTAACACTAAAAGCCTACCTTCTAGAGGCAAGGTTAAAGTTTTTCAAAAATTGCCCTCAGGGAAAGGTCAAGGTCAAAATGTCTACAAATATGGTACCACTAGAATGCTCTCATCATAAGAAAGTCACATACCAAATATGAACACCCTACCACTAAAAGCCTGCCTTCTAGAGGCAAGGTTAAATTTTTTAAAAATTGCCCCAAGGGGAAGGTCAAGGTCAAAATGTCTACAAATATGGTACCAAAAGAAAGCTCTCTTTGCAAGGAAGCCACATACTAAATATCAACATCCCAACTCTTAAGGTCTCCATTTCACAAGCAAGGTTAAAGTTTTTGCTGACGACGCCGGGGGTATAACAATAGCTCTCAGGACATTCGTCCCGGCGAGCTATAAAGTGAGTAAAAACGCACAAAGTCGGTTAACAGGAAGTAGTGATTCAATATGGCCGAAAAGGGGAGGCGCAGTATGGGACCCCCATACTGAAGCACCATACCAAATATCAAGTGGCTGTCATGCACGGTTGCCGAGAAAAATGCGACGAAAATATGTGTGACAGACGGACGGACAGACAGACGGAATGACGGACGGAGGTAAAACAGTATACCCCCTCCTTCGGAGCGGGGGTATAAAAATAACTACTTTACCTAAAATTATTTCTTAATTGCTGTTAGAAACTACATGTCAAGCTTTTTTTATCAATGCAAACGGTTTAGAAATTAATTCTGAAGAATTTTATAAACAAATGATGTTTGAAAAGCACAGGCAAATTTCACTTGTGGAAATACTTTTGAGCACAGACTGTACATATCATTACTAAAACTTGATATTTTGGCTTGTTAATTTGAAAAGGTTACCTGTTTATGAGCATCTTTTAAGTACATATCATAACCACTATCAGCTGTTTGGTAACTGGATTTCAGATCTTCAGGTAGGAGAGAAAAATAACTGAAAGGGAAAGTGACAACTGATTAAGCTATTGACAAAACATATTAATACTAACAAAAATTTAGTTTTTATGCAGCTTTGGTATTTTTTGTATTACAAAAAGCTGTCTAAAAATATTCATATTAACACACAAAGATAGAGGAGAACTTGTTTTTATTTAGCTTAGTTATGTTTTGATTGAATAAGCATTTTTCTACATGTCTCCTTTACGATTTCTTATAATTTTTGACAATGAAAAAGCTAAAACTACTAACCTATTTACAATTTTGTGCACCTCTATTCTGTTTCTGCTAGGTGACGAAACAGGACTGGAAGATTCAGATGACAATGGTGTTAACTCGGATTGGTCAGTCACTGGCACTGACTTCTCTTCTGATTGGTCAGAAACTGGTTTTGACTTTTCTGATTGGTCAGAAACTAACTGACCAGATGATGAATCTATGATAGAAATGATGCATTATTAACATAGAATTAAAATCTAACAAATCATTTTATTACATGCAAAGGATTACAACCTCAGAATATCAAGAAATGTGAAAATTCATATTGATCTACAATCAGATGAATACTATGACACTGTGGAAATGAAACAACTTTTGCCTTAATAATATCCCTCCTACCCTGAAATTTTCTGGGGAATTTTTTGCTCATTTTCTGAAAAATTTACAGCATTTTTCATTATAACGGATAAAAAATACAATAACTTTGCATACGCACAATTAATTTTTGAGTATCTTTGAATTTCTTTTTATAATGGTCTTATACACATATTAGCTAAAATCACATTTTTGACATGATTATGGTCAAGTCACTAATATGTTATGAAAGAATATGGGGAAATGAGATTTTCAAATTAAAAAAAAAAATAAAAAGTCCAACAATCAATAAGGCCATAAAAAAATAATTTATTGGTTCACAGGCCCTCCCTCATCTAGTTTGAGGCTTGAAAAAAGCCCCTCATTGACCCTATATTTTGCCATTTCAATAAAATAAAAATAAAAAATCCCCTCCCTCACTACATTTTTGGTGGTTTTTACAATGTAAAAAGCTGCCTCATCTATTTTTTTGCAAATTAAAAGATAAAAAATATCACCTCCCTCCCTCATCATTTTAAATGAAAAATGGCCTGAGAACCAATTAATTAATTTTGTATGGCCTAAATAACTGCATTATATTTTTTACTGAAATACATCTTGTCTATTTTTTTTAAGATTTAAAAATACTCCTCCCACATTTTTTTTATTACCTGAGGTATGTAATTCTTTATCCACTCTGGAATCTTCAGCAGTAATCTCTATCCTGTCGTGTGTGTAATAGTCACGCCCAATAAGATTGCGTAGCACCAAATTGTATATCACAAATTCATTGTCTTTTTGTAATAACATATCAAACAATTTCAAACTAGCCAGAGAAACCTAAAATGTCACAAAACAAATTTTTCATGAAAGTTTTATTTTGATATTATATCACAGATACAAGTCTCATTCATGTTATCATATACCATAAATCAACATCCTAAGTAAAGAGTTTACAAGTGTTTGCTTAGCACAGAGAGGATCATGCTTAATTTCCAAGATGAAACTCACATTCTTAAGAAGAATAAATTCACACTGCTAATTCTGTATTTTTTGTTGTGTTTGTATCAGTCTTCCTTTATAAATAATGCTATTTCATTTATATTATCTATAAATATGTATTTGTATTTTACAACTTACATGTATATCGTAAAAATTATACCATTTTCTTTCAACTTGGTATTAATTTAACCTGCATGTTACTTACTGGATTTAATACTATAAAATCTGGGTCAAAGCATAAATTACTGCTTAATTTTATTGTTCACAACACTAATTTTTTTTAACAACATATCAAAATTCTAAAACATCAAAGTCTGTTTCCTACAATAGTCAATTTTCTAAGTTTTGATCTGAGAAGTAAAGGTAACATAACTGAGCAATAAATGAATATAGTGAGCAATGAAAATGAAAATCATGATCTATGACGTGGAATATGGCAGAAAGATGGAGCAACATGAGAGCTACATATTGACCCTTGTCCAAAGATGACACTGAGAATACATCATGTATCAAAAGTAATTCATGAAATACACAATGAAAAGATATCCCCCCCCCCTTGATATGCTTGATCAAAATATTTTTCTTCCTGCACATCCTTATATGGTGCCCAACTGGAAAAGTTTTAACGAAGACTAAAACATTATATGGGAATAATTGCACTTGAAAGGTCACCTCAATATCTCCCCTTAAGTATACAACAGACAGTAATTATTTCCCTGCATGATCAAGTACAAATGGAGGAGACCTAAATTCATTTTAGTTTCACTAAATACGACAAACTACTAAGAAAAAGCAGGGGGGTTTTAATAAAACACTAAGGCAAATGTCTTTTAAGATAAATGATCTTAATAAGTATATTCTGTACCATTAATATCCTTTTAATGCATATCTCCAATTTTTTTACCTTATTTTGGTAAAGTTTCAAAGAAATCCAAAAGACCATAAAAGAAAGGATACACTTACCTTGTCAACTCACATATATCGTATAATATTATTTGGATTTTTTCCCGTGTGTCTAATTTTCACTATTTTCATGGTAGACAATCATACACAAATTTAAGCCCCAACGTAAATTTCACTGCCTATTCAAATGCATTAGGTAGATTATAGATACTCCAATTATAAACTTAATGTTCCCAAAAAGAGTTTATCTGGAAAAAGAAATCCCATGTGATTACAAGTTGGTATCAAATACATGAAGTGTTGAATTGGGTTTTGATGACAAAGTACTTCAAGGCTTTTTACAACAGGAATATTTCTAAATTCTTTCACTTCTCCTGATACAATAATTTATATCTACCTCTTCAGACAAATGATCACATCTATCTATCAATCTCTTTCTGACTCTATTAGTCTCTGCTCCTTCAGTCTCTGGTGAAATATCATCTCCCAAAATAAATTTACAAAATTCTAAAAAAAAAATGCATGATATATTATTACCAAAATTTAATCAACTAACTAAATATCAAGTAAAAAGGAACAGCATTCATATGACTTCAATAGGTTTATATCCAACAAACACATGTTATCCAGGTAATTTCTTTGATTTTAGAACTTGAAAGCTTTTTGTTGAAGACTTTTTTTATCTTTTGTAGTCTACTGTGCAGCATTTTGCTATTTTTTGTGTAGTTTTCTTGTGGCTTTTTTATACTAAGGCCAGGAAAAAACAAGAGGCTCTCAAGAGCCTGTATCGCTCACCTGGGTCCATATGCAGCACCATAATTCCAAATTGATGGTTCATCTTTGGTGGTGTATGCATATAAAAATAAGAAACTCTTTATAAAATGAATTAAAATTGTACCAGTAGTTTCAGAGAAGATTTTTGAATGCAGTTTCCAAACTTAAAGGGCCTATGTTAATCTACATTCCCTGCTGGCAGCTATTCAACATAAAACTGTGAAGAGGGTCATCCAAGGACTATCATATGAAAATTCTACTGAAATTGCTCAAGCAGTTTCAGAGCAGAAGATCTTTTTATGCATTTCCAATTGGGTCCTATGTTAAACTAAGTTTTGCTACTGGTGGCCATGTCGGAAGATGGATCAGCACCAAAGTAACAAACTTGGTCAAAATCTCACAAGTTTCATTTATGCAATGTTTAAATTGAATCCATTCAGTGGTTTTCTGTTATATATTTGTATGCATTTCCCCTTAGGGTCCAATTCATTGCTGGCGGCTATATTGGATGATGGATCAGCACCGAAGAAACAGCACTTGGTCAGCTTCTCATAAGCATCATTTATGCAAAGTTTAAATCTATTCAGCAGTTCTCTAGAATAAGATCTTCTGTTAAATTAAGTTCACAGCTGGTGACACTTGGTTAGCACCTGACAGGCATCATTTATGTCAGGTTTGATTTAAATCCATTCAGTAGTTCTCTAAAAGATCTTTGTGCGCATTTCCCATAGGGTCCAATGCTGTGGGTCATATACAATGATTGATCAACACCCAAGTAAAAATACTTAGTCAGCATCTTATAAGCATCATCAATGCCAAGTATAGGTTAAAGCAATTCAGTGGTTTTCAAAAAGAAGTTCTTTGTATGCATTTTACCATTGGGTCAAATGTTAAAATTTAGTTCCCCGCTAGCGGTCATGTTGGATGACAGATCTGCACCAAAGTAGTAACACTTGGTCAGCATCTCATAAGCATCATTCATGCCAAGTTTGGTTCAACTTGAGAAGAGTTCTTTGTATGCATTTTCCCGTAGGGTCCAATGTTGAAATTAAGATCCCTGCTGGCGGACATGTTGGATGACAGATGGGCACCAAAGTAACAATACTTGGTCAGTACCTCATCAGCATCATTCATGCCAAGTTTGGTTCAAATCCATTTGGTGGTTCTCAAGAAGAAGTTCTTTGTATGAATTTTCCTATTACCGGTAGGTCAAACAGTAAACTAAGTTCCCCACTGGCAGCCATCTTGGAAGAGGTCAGAAAACTTGACCGTGTTCAATAAAATATATTCCTTAACATGCTGAACATTTTTGCAATTTAAACTTTACCTCTATCTCAAAGTGTTTTTGAAATAATGGACAAAAAGTATAAAATCACGAAAAAATTTGATCAGTAAAGGGCCACAACTCATATATAGGTACTTGGATTTTCTTCAAAATTTCCATGTGGGTAGATCTTAACATGCTGAACATTTTTGCAATTTAAACTTAACCTCTATCTGTTACAGTTTTCTTAATAAAAAATAAAAAACATCAAAATTTTGAAAATTTTACCGAAAAAGGGCAATAACTCTTAGACAGGTCATCAGATTTTCTTCAAAATTTCAGCATGGGTACATCTTTTCATGTTGATCATTTTTATACACGTCAGATTTTTGATATCTGTAACAGTTTTTGAGATATTTGCCAAAAACTTTAATTTACCCCTATGTTGTATTTTTAGTAACAGCAGCCATGTTGTTTGGCCTAAGACATACAAAATAACAAATTTGAAACTAAATACCCTAGTGATGATTCAGTTGAAGTTTGGTTCCATTTGACCCAGTGGTTTCAGAGGAGAAGATTTTTGAAAGTGAGCTAACAACAGACGGATGGACGATGGACGGACAGATGACGGACGCCAAGTGATGGCAATAGCTCACCCTGGCATAGCCAGGTAAGCTAAAAATTTATTGGTTCTCAGGCCCTCCCTCATCTAGTTGGAGGCTTAAAAAAGCCCCTAATTGACCGTATTTTTTGCCATTTCAATAAAATAACTAGAGGCTCAGACACTGAGCCTGTATCGCTCACCTGACAAAATGCTGAAGCAGGGTTTTCGATGTTCTGCATGGTGGCCATGTTTTTTATGTGAATTTCCCACAGGGCCAAAATAAACTATGTTCTATGCTGACAGCCATGTTTTTTATTGGATCCAAAAGAAATAAACAATCTTTGTTAAGGACCTTCAGTTCATCATTACTGTAAAGTTTGGTTGAATTTGCTTCAGCGGTTTCAGAGCAGAAGAAGAAAATGTGAATTTTCCCATCGGGTCCGATGTTAAACCTAAGTTCTGCGGTGGCGGCCATGTTTTTTATCGGATC
>MJUU01018852.1:48695-61562 GCA_002080025.1 Modiolus philippinarum
AATTCCCTTATCCAATTTTGTTTATTGGTAATTTTAGACAAAACAGTTGTTTCTGAAATACAACCATGTACATCAATAATATCATTGATGTATATAATGTTGTCTGTGACCCATTTTGGGAAAAAGAGACATTTGTTATTCAATTTGATAGATTGATTACCCCAGATAATTTGTTTTCTTATTTCAATAAAATTAGTGGGTGGTTTTGTTTGACCTCCTTTTACAGAAATCCAGTTTTTAGTAAGATCCTGATAAAAATCAGGAAGTGTTTGAAACATATTTTTATCTAGTGAATTTATGTTCTTGATATTCATATTGAAAATCAATAGATTTTTTCCAAATTTATTCAGATAAAATTTTGGAATAATTGTCCAATCCTCTGAAGAGCTTGCTTTCAGTTTTAGAATCCATTTGATTTTCAGTGCACTTATATATGCATCTATGTCTATCATTTTCAGTACCCCTTCATAGTAATCTTTAGATAGTGTTGTTCATTTAATTCTGTCTCTGTGACTGTTCCATATAAAATTATAAATTAAACTTTTAAATCTTTGGAGGAATTCTCGGGGAATAACCATATTGGATGCAATGTATGTTATATTTGGAATCAACAGAGATTTAACAACAGTTATTTTACCTATCAGTGTTAAATTTCCTTTATTCCAGTCAGATACTAATTTTTCTCATTTATTAATTTGTTTTTCAATATTTAATTTTTGACACTCTAATTTATTGTATCCAAAATAAAAGCCTAGGCTTTTGATTGGTTCTGTTTTCCAGTTTATATTTTCATACTTATCTTTAGAATGTTTTAATCTACCTAACCAAATTCCTTCTGTTTTGTTTCTGTTTAATTTGAGACCCGAAAAACTGCCAAATGTTTCAATTAAATTCATTGAAAGGCTAATATCTTTTGGAGAGTGTAGAAAAAGAGTTGTATCATCAGCAAGTTGACATATTTTTAAAGAACATGTCTTGCCATCTAGCTTGACTTGTATACCTTTAAGGTTTTCATTTTCTCTTAGTTTGATAGCCATAATTTCTACAGCTAATACAAAAATTAAAGATGAAGCGGGACAGCCTTGTTTTATTCTACGTTGGATATTAAACTTTTCCGAAATCCACCCATTGTTGAGTAAACAACCTTTAATGTTACTGTACATAATTTTTACCCATCTTATGAAGTTTGATTTGAATCCAAATTTTTTCAAAGTTTCGAGCATAAAGTTCCACTCTAAAGAGTCAAAGGCTTTTGTAAAGTCTATGAAAAGTATAGCTCCATCTACTTTTAATTTTTCTGAATAATCAATTACATCTTGTATTTGCCTAATATTGAAGCCAATGTATCTTGTTTTCAAGTATTCTTGTTGATTTGAATGTATAACGTTATTTAAAACAGGTTTTAAACGTTGTGCTAGTACATACGCTAGTAATTTTGCATCATAGTTCAATGAAGTAATAGGCCTGTAATTATCTAAGGAAAGGGGGTCTCCCTTTTTGTATATAAGTGAAATTGCTCCTATTTTTTGAGAGTTAGTTAGCTCCCCTTGTTCAAAACAAAAATTAAACACAAGTACTATTATATCTTTAATCCTATCCCAAAAAGTCCGGTAAAATTCTACATTTATTCCATCCAATCCTGGAGCTTTATTTAATTTCATTTTAAAAATTGCATCTGTACACTCATCTGAAGTAATTTTGCCTTCACAAGAGTCACTATCTTTATCTGAGAGTTTTTTACTATGCTGAATTGGATTTATGTAGTTTTTTGTTTCATATAAGTCTGGGTTTGTTGAAGTGTACAGTTTTTTGTAATAATTAACTTCAAGCTTTAAAATTTCATTTTGATCATACGTAATTTTGTTATTTTCATCATAAAGTTGGGTGATGGTTTTTTTACTTTGTCTTTTTCTTTCTAGACCTAAAAAGTAAGCTGTATTTTTTTCCCCTTCTTCTACCCATTTTACTCTGGCCCTAATTTGATTCCCTTTCAGTTTTTCCTCATATAAAGCAGCTAATTGGTTCTCAACTATCTTTACTGATTCTATTAGATTTTGATAAGCCTTCTGATTATCACATTTTGTATTCAAATTTTCTAATTTGTTTTCTAATGCTGTTATTTGGTCTCTTCGTAATTGCGATTTATATTTACAGTATTGAATTGTGCAATCTCTTACCTCAATTTTGAAGTTATCCCAAACAATATCAACTTGATTTGATTTTTCCATTTTCAGTTGATATTTTGAAATAAGATTATTAATCATAATTTGGTAATCTTCTTCCTTCAGTATTCTGCCATTAAGTTTCCAATAGCCCCTACCTTTAGACTGTCTATTCAAATTAATTTTCAGTGAAACACTATTATGATCAGTATATTGAATAACTATAGGCCTAATATCACAAGAAATACAATTTTTGTTTATTTCAGGACAAACAAGAAAAAAGTCTATTCTTGTTGCTTCACATTTGTTTTTCCTACTCCAAGTAAACTGAATCTTTTTTGTTGAGAATTGGGACTTAAACATAAAACTGAACCAGAGTCACTCAAGCATGAAATATAGGTCAAAGCATATCAATATTTATAATCAACAAGAGCTGTGGCCGAATGGCAGCCAGTTATACCCCCGCGCATTGAACCCTGAATCAATATGGTAAGTGCAAATTAAGTGTGTGTGGACACAAAACAGGTGTGGACACAGTACAAGTGTGGACAAAATACAAGCATTTACACACTTGGATGTGAGGTTGCCGAAAAAGAGTGAAGAAAAAGTTCAACTTGGAAAATGAAAGTAAAAAAAAATCATGACGTCTGTAAACAGAAAATAGTACAACAATATGACTGAAAAAGGGAGATGTAGTACAGTACCCTTCAAAGAAGCTCCATACCAAATATGAAGTAGCTGTTAAGTGCAGTTCCTCAGAAAAATGTGACGAAAAAGTCACAATTTTGAAAATAAAAGTAAAAAAGGCATAAACAGGAAGTGGTGATCCAATATGGCTGAAAAGGGGAGACAAGGTATAAGACCTCATATTGAAGCACCATACCAAATATCAAGTGACTGTCATGTGCAGTTGTTGAGAAAAGTGTGACGAAAAAGTCCCATTTTGAAAATGAAAATTAAAAATGCACAAGTCAGTAAACAGGAATTGGTGATCCAATATGGCTGAAAAGGAGTGAGGCATTATAGGACCTCATACCAAAGTACCCTATCAAATATCAAGTGGCTGTCATGTGCAGTTGCAGAGAAAAGTGTGACGAAAAAGTGCTATATTGAAAATGAAAAGTAAAAAAACGCACAAAGTCGGTAAACAGGAAGTGGTTATTCGATATGGCCAAAAAGGGGAGGCGCAGTATAGGACCCCATACTGAAGCTCCATACCAAATATCAAGTGGCTGTGATATGCAGGTGCAGAGAAAAATGAGACGAAATAATGTGTGACGAAGATGGACGGACAGATGGACAGACGGACGGACAGAGGTAAAACAGTATACCCCCTCCTTCGGAGCGGGGGTATAAAAATGCATCACATGTTGTTTTATATTTACTGCAACTGTTTCCATAAAATGGTTGCCTTAAAAGAAGATACTCAATTTAGCATTTAGATGGAATGTTTGGCATATTTTCTATGGACCACAACTATTACTAAAGATATGTTGTATTATGATTTTAAATGCCATTTTAGAAATATTTACCAATTTTAAATCCCAAACAGTGTTTTCCTATATTTTTTCAAATTTTATACTCAGTTTTGAAATTAATATTTATCTATTAAAATTTATTTATTATGGTGACAAAAACCAACAGACTTCGTCTCTCTGTTCATATCAGAATAGTTAATGGAACACGTATATTGTTTCTTAAGGGATAAAAATGACTTTGGAATAACCCACGAAAATTGGACTCTCCCAACTCCGCCATTTTTTTTTAACAATGTAACTGTTTCAATGGAAATAAACACCAGAGAAAACAAATACTGTGAATAANCCTAATTTAACCCCTTTTGGCCCCTTTTTTTAAAACGGGTGGGGCCACAATGACCAAAACTAATCCAAGCATTCCTTTTGTGCCAAGGAACATTGTGTAAAAATTTCACAAGGATTGATCATCTGGAACTTAAGTTATTGGCCAAAAACAAAAGTGTCTACAGACGACGACAACGACAACGACGACAACGACGACGACGACGACGACAGCACCATACCATTATACGACCGCAAAAATTTTTGCGGTTTTTAAAAAGATATGCAACAAAAGATCAAATAAAATACCTCAATATACAATATACATATGAGAAAGGATAAACACAGATTAAAAGATTTCATTAATTTGAATTTACATCCACGAAATGTGGACAAGCAAGGATATTTGTAATTTCGAAATGTAATTCTAACCACCTGTTTCAAATGCCCACCTCTCATTATTTTATAATGCCAAAATTTCTTACAATTGACTTGATGAGTGCTCTGTATTTGTCTATATTTTGTAATCGTCCACTAGCTTAAGACACCAGTGCTTTTGTCGGGCAAAGGATGGCAGTAATTGTAAGAGCACTTTGCCAGTTTAACTACTGTTTGTTGACAATCCTGCATCCATGACCAGAAAAGACATTGATCTAGTGTTGTTCTACATTTAGCAAAGAATTCCACTGAAACCAGTGCTAGGGGCCGTCTTGATCTTCCAATGAGGTATGAGCCGAGCTCATAGTTGAAGGCCTCATGGTGACTTCAAGATGAAGAACAACAAAAAAAGAGTTGTTCCTTTGCTTGTTTTTACCACGTACGTGTAGAGACTTTGTCTTAAATGCATTTACTCCAAATCCTTTCATTCATTATTTACATTTTGGCCAACAGATTATTAGTGTATTATTTGTCTTCCTATTTTCATTGAAGAGACATCTGTAAAACTTGAATTAATATTTTGTTGTTTAATTTCATTTCACCATAACTTAACCATAAATTGATTTTAATTATAGAAAAACACCTTCCTTTACATTGTTTGCTTTTTATATTTACATTTACCCTTATCTTTTACATGAAATGCATATTCAGAATACTGCAAATTCATTAGGTGATTGGGCCATTGAACAATTTCCTACACTGAAATTTTAATTGATGTTCAGCATGCATATGTAGTGTTTTAAGGTGGTACGGGGGTCTAAAATTTTGTCAGATAGAATTTTCTAATATTTTCATGATTTACCCTTTGTTATTAGAGCATACGAAAAATAAAATAAAAATAAGGGGTCACCGGCCATATAAGAATGAAATATGAAATGTAAAAATCTGCTATTTTGGTTAAAATAATAGGGAAAATTAGCCAATTCTAACAAAATTTTAAATTATTTTAGTTACATCAGATAGATTTTTTCAGAAATTGGTAAATTAATAGCTAACATACTATCCTTCAATATCCATGAAAAAAAATTGGGGGTCACCGAACTTATTTTTGAATAAATCGCGAAAAACACATCTTTTCCTATTATTTCTATACAAATTATCTCCCCTTAATTGAACTGGTGTTAGGTGAAAGGTGAGAAATTCTGCATGGTTACGCAATAAAGGTGGCATATTTATTCAAACTGAACTATTACAAGACATTGGAAATGGTTTCGAAGACGTTCCCGTAGTGAATTCCATTTTTTGTCACATGCGCAAGAATGATGCGCAATTTTAAACTCCCGTACTACCTTAAACACATGGATTCTAAAGCTTCCAAAATGTAAAAGTTTAATCACTACAAATCACAAATTTTCAAGAGTAAAAGCATACCCCCATTTTGCCTCCACCATATCTAATTCACATGGATGTACATGAGATGGAAGTTTGAGATAGGATTCAACCAAACGTTGACTTAATCTGGTACAAAATTCTGTATCGTTCACCATGGAAACAGCAGCATTTTGTTCAGGAAGACTGGCACATAACATTAAACCCTCACATGACTTGACAGCTACTCTACTGTCCTGTAATTTTCAAACTTTATCTTTTAATCAATTGTAATGGAAAGCAAATATTAACTTCAAGAACTAAGAAACATAGCTGTTTTTAAACAAAAGAAAAATTAATAATTCGCAAAGGTTCTGTGGAACCTAGTGTCTCGCCTGTTCACTCCACTGTCATTCTAATTTGGCATATATTAAGTTGTGGTTGCTTAGAAGAATTCCAAGAAACAATTGGTCTTTCGACATTTTCAGGAAATTTACCAAAAATTGAAATACAAAATTTATGAAATTTAACTATTGAAAATATTTTTTTTTTACTAAAATTCATCAAAACGCATGGTTGCTAACAAGAATTCCCAAAAATTGCTGGTCTTTGAGAGTTTCAGGAAATTTACCAAAAATTGGAACCATATTTTTAAATCTTAGTGTTCAGAATTATGTCTTATATGAAGAAATATTTGATTGTATGCAAAATTTTCAAAAATTGTTAGTCTTGGACATTTTCAGGAAATGTACCAAAGTTGGAACAAGAATAATATTCCATGGCAATGGCATGTAGGTGCTGAGATATGGTGCAAACAAATAAAAATATCATTAAAAAATCTAAACGGCACCATAGTGCACAAGCAGAGTTGCAACTTCAAATATAATGTGACCAAGTTAATGTGAAGACCTGAATATTTCTAAAATTGTCTATTTATTTTCTTTCCTACCTAATATCCAAAATTCTAAGAATTCAAGAAGGTCTATTTTCTGGTTTCATGTCTTGACATTTCAATATATAAATCAGTTTTCAGTCACTGTGACCTTCACCGATCTTGACCTTTGAACTTCTTCCTCCAAAATCAAAAGGGTTCCTCCCCCCCGCCCCCCTGGTATCCAACAACATATCGAAGTTTCATTTCAATTGGATGTAGACTTTTTGAGTTATCAGCCAGAAACCAAATTTTTCTGAAATTTTCAGTCTATTTTTGGTAAGTGTGACTTTGACCTTTGACCCACTTCTCCAAAATAAATAGGGTTCCTCCCTTCCTGGTGCCAATCAATATATCCAAGTTTCATATCAATTGGATGTAAACTTTTTGAGTTATCATCCAGAAACCAAATTTTTCTCAAATTGTCAGTCTATTTTTGGTCAGTGTGACCTTGACCTTTGACCTACTTTCTCCAAAATCAATAGGGTTCCTCCCCTCCAGATACACAACAACATATCCAAGTTTCATTTCAATTGGATGTAAACTTTTTGAGTTATCATCCGGAAACCAAATTTTTTCTCAAATTTTCAGTCTATTTTCGGTCACCATGACCTTGACCTTTGACCTACTTTCTCAAAAATCAATAGGGTTCCTCCCCTCCTGATACCCAACAATATATCCAGGTTTCATTTCAATTGGATGTAAACTTTTTGAGTTATCATCCGGAAACCAATGTTTGACGACCGCCCACCCGCCTGCACGCACGCCCGCCCGCCCGCCCACAACACCAAACCAATAGCCGAGTTCAACTTCGTTGCAACTCAGCTAAAAAACTAAGACCAACTAATGGAAAAATTGGAATTATTTTTTTCAAAAAATTAACTTTGAAGTTGTACTGAATATTGTATCCAAATTTCATTGCTATTGACTACGATTTGAGAAAGTTATTGAAGTTCAAAAAAAGTTTAACATTTGGGTTATCCAAATGTTAATGATGCCGAAAACGATGCCGACACCCACGCAGACGACGACAGAATCTATGGTCAATATGTCTTGCCTAAGCGAGACATAAATGATGGTGTCACTTAGAAAATCAAACCATCATTTAACTATAGAATTTTGAAGCAGTATTAAGAGAAGTGATAAATTGTAAGTGTATGATATTGTATTTATTGAACATCCCATGATGGCATAAATTCATGTTTTACAAATACATGTTAGTAAAATTTTTGCCTTCCCAAATTCTTTGACTATGACTTTTACTTTCCCAGAAATAACCAACAAACCCGCACCTAACTCAGGCTGACTCTAATACAATACACATGTACAATGAATTAAAATTTCTTTTAAATGGCTTTTCATGAATTTATTTTTCTGATTCACAATTAATGTAATTTTCATTTACAAAACAATATGCATGTATATGTATAAATCAAATACTACCAATAATAAGTAGATCGAGTAACAACAACACTGCCACGGGAATGCAGGTTAATTTTATTGTTCATCGACATGTTTCGACGCTCACGGCGCCGTCATCAGGATACATAAATACAAAAAAGGTTTACTGAAGTACTAAATTCGGGAATGTAAATATAACATTACAATGGATAAAGATTGTCAATAGATACAAACCGGAAATAACTTAAACATGTTTCCCTATCAATGTATAGTGTTCATTAAATGTTCAAAACAATGGTAATTATAGATAAAAGAATAAATTTAACGTTCTAAATAAAAATTCATATTTATCTAGTTCCAAAATATTTCGGGAAGTTCATCTCAGCAAGGTATATAATATGAAATTATGTTTAAGAAACAGTGAGATCAATAAAGTACAAAAAAAATTTTAGGGACAGACTGCTCTTTTTTGAGGTCAAATGGGAGTGTTCTGTCTGATAGATAATGGGTCAATGTTTACAAGAGCGTAAATGAATGACTTACAGCACTGCTAGATAAGGCAAGTATGGATTGTACTAAACTAAAATCACTTTGTTGTACATCATCAGTATTTGCTTTGTCTTTTGGCACCTAAAATATAGAAAGTGTTTGTATTGGGTCTTGATTATAGATGTATATAACATATCTGTAATTGAGGGATACCCTAAACATATCTAAATAACAGAATAAATTACATTAAACATATCTAGAT
Source organism: Modiolus philippinarum (assembly GCA_002080025.1). NCBI lineage: Eukaryota > Metazoa > Mollusca > Bivalvia > Mytilida > Modiolidae > Modiolus > Modiolus philippinarum. The sequence goes on from MJUU01018852.1 coordinate 57,486, forward strand.
AACAGAATAAATTTTTAATTTAACAGTAAAAACTGAGAGGACGAGACAGCCAAAACAGCAGAAAATCACTTTTAACTGTATCTGTCTCAATTAATCTACTAGTATTAATATGTATTTTTTTTTAAATTTAGTACACAACTAGAGGCTCAGAGACTGAGCCTGTATCGCTCACCTGACAAAATGCTACTATGCCATGCATGACCAAATATTATGTTTTTTTACCAATGGGTTCTAATGTATAGCTATGTCATCCATTGGTACCTACTAAAATGAGTAATTTTTGCAAGGGACCTTCTATTCATTTACTTCAACTTGCTTTTTGGTTGAATTTGCTTCAGTGGTTTCAGAGCAGAAGACGAAAATTGATTTTCCCTTAGGCTTCAATTTTAAACTATGTTCGCCCCTGGTGGCCATGTTTTTTATCAAATTGGAACAAAATGAATAATCTTTGTTATGGACCTTTAGTACATCATTCCTGTAAAGTTTGGTTGAATTTGCTTCAGTGGTTTCAGAGAAATTTTTTCCGATAGGGTCCAAAGTTAAACATAAGTTCCAAGCTGGCGGCCATGTTTTTTATCGGATCGTAACAAAATGAGCAATCTTTGTTATGGACCTTTAGTATATCATTCCTATTAAGTTTGGTTGAATTTGCTTCAGTGGTTTCAAAGGAGAAGATGAAAATGTGATTTTCCCATAGGGTCCAATGTTAAACTAAGTTCCGTGCTGGCGGACATGTTTTTTATCAGATCAGAATGAAATGAGCAATCTTTGTTCAAGACCTTTAGTACATCATTCCTGTAAAGTTCGGTTGAATTTGCTTCAGCGGTTTCAGAGGAGAAGAAGAAAATGTGAATTTTTCCATAGGGTCCAATGTTAAACCTAAGTTCTGTGCAGGCTGCCATGTTTTTTATCGGATCGGAAAGAAATGAGCAATCTTTGTAAAACACCTTCCATACATCATTCCTGTAAAGTTTGGTTGAATTTGCTTCAGTGGTTTCAGAGGAGAAGATGAAAATGTGAATTTCCCATAGGGCCAATGTTAAACTATGTTCCGTGCTGGCGGCCATGTTTTTTATCGGATCGGAAACAAATGAACAATCTTTGTTAAGGACCTTTAGTACATCATTTCTGTAAAGTTTGGTTGCATTTGCTTCAGTGGTTTCAGAGGAGAAGAACAAAATGTGAATTTTCCCATAGGGTGCAATGTTTAACCATGTTCCGTGCTGGCGGCCATGTTTTTTGTCGGATCGGAACAAAATGAGCTATCTTTGTTAAGGACCTTTAGTACATCATTCCTGTAAAGTTTGGTTGAATTTGCTTCAGTGGTTTCAGATCAGAAGATGAAAATTTGATTTTTCCCATAGGGTCCAATGTTAAACCTAAGTTCCGCCCTGGCGGCCATGTTTTTTGTAGGATCGAAACAAAATGAGCAATCTTTGTAAAGGACCTTTAGTACAACATTCCTGTAAAGTTTGGTTGAATTTGCTTCAGTGGTTTCAGATCAGAAGATGAAAATGTGATTTTCCCATAGGGTCCAATGTAAATCCTTGTTCCGTGCTGGCGGCCATGTTTTTTGCCGGAGCGGAACAAAATGAGCTATCTTTGTTAAGGACCTTTAGTACATCATTCCTGTAAAGTTTGGTTGAATTTGCTTCAGTGGTTTCAGAGCAGAAGAAGAAAATGTGAATTTTCCCATAGGGTCCAATGTTAAACCTAAGTTCCGCGCTGGCGGCCATGTTTTTTATCGGATCGGAACGAAATGAGCAATCTTTGTAAAACACCTTCCATACACCATTCCTGTAAAGTTTGGTTGAATTTGCTTCAGTGGTTTCAGAGGAGAAGATGATTATGTGAAAAGTTAACGGACTACGGACGGAGGGACGGACGACGGATGACAAGTGATGGCAATAGCTCACACTGACCCTTCATTATGAAATAAATTAAAAATACAGGGCTACGCAGAGCGCAGCATGATAAAACCGCAGCATGTTGACCACTGAAATTTGAACAAGTGTAATTTAAAACAAATGTACATGGACACAGTAAAAAGCTTGACACAGTAATTAGATGGACACAATAAAAAGCTTGATACAGTAATTAGTTGGACAAAAAATAGTAAAAATAAAGCTTACAATGAGAATAATCCAAAGAAAAAATCCCATCAAAATGTTGTGAAAGATAAAGATTTCACAAATTTCTTATAATTGCAATTTTGGCCCCTTTGACCTCTTATAGCTCAGAAATGGTAAGAGCTATGTCAAATCCGTTGACATACCACTTAAAGCTTACAACGAGAGGAATCCAAAGAAAAAGATCTTATTAAAATCTGAAGAACAAGAGAATCTGTGTCAATGGACACTATGCCCCTCTACTGATCATAAATAATTAATGACTATTAGTGACATTTATTTTATCATCTATACATCTAGAGGCTAACATGAAATTTTACCTAGAAGTCATCAAATATGTATGGTTGCTAGGTAAAATTTCCAAAAACTAAATTGTCTTAGAGAGTTTCATGAAATTTTCCAAAGTTGGAATCAAGAATACTTGCAATCCATATTTGGAAAATGACTACTTTAATTGAAAAGAATTGATTTACCATTGCTGCTAGGTAGAATTTCAAAAATGAAGTGTTCTTTGACGATTTCAGGAAATTTACCAAAATTGGAATAAAAGATTTTTGCAATTCAGTTATTGAAAATTTGTGTTTTGACAAAAAGAAATTAAAAAAAAAATGGTTGCTAGATAAAATTTCCAAAATTATAGGTCTTAGAGAGTTTCAAGAAATTTACCAAAATTGGAATAAAAGATTTTTGCAATTCAGTTATTAAAATTGGTGTTTTGACAAAAAGAAATTAAAAAAATGTATGGTTGCTATGTAAAATTTCCAAAATTAAAGGTCTTAGTGAGTTTCAGGAAATTTACCAAAATTAGAATAAAAGATTTTTGCGATTCAGTTATTAAAATTGGTGTTTTGACAAAAAGAAATTAAAAAAATGTATGGTTGCTATGTAAAATTTCCAAAATTAAAGGTTTAGTGAGTTTCAGGAAATTTACCAAAATTGGAATAAAAAATTTTTGCAATTCAGTTATTGAAAATTGGCGTTTTGACAAAAAGAAATTCAAAAATGTATGGTTGCTAGGTAAAATTTCCAAAATTAAATGGTCTTGGAGAGTTTCAGGAAATTTACCAAAATCGAGATCAAAGATTTTTGCAATTCAGTTATTGAAAATTGGTGTTTTGACAAAAAGAAATTAAAAAATGTATGGTTGCTATGTAAAATTTCCAAAAATTAAATTTCTTAGTGAGTTTCAGGATATTTACCAAAATTGGAATTAAAAATTTTTGCAATTCAGTTATTGAAAATTGGTGTTTTGACAAAAAGAAATTCAACCAGAGGCTCCCAGGAGCCTGTATCGCTCACCTGGCTTTCAGTTGCCACAATCAAGGTAACAATGTAAGTTATACAGTTGATCTTCAGTTTCTCAAACTTTCGTAAGTCGAACACCTCCAATATCTTGAACTGTTTTTAAAGTCTGATCATGTTTTGTTATATTTCTTTGTTGGGCTTTTTTGATAAAAAACGTTCTTGCTAGGGACCACTTTCGACACCAGTTTTGAAGTCGAGACATCATTTTGTAAATGGCAGTCAACAAACAATTTTCAACATCGGTTTTGAAGTCCCAACATCAAAAACTATTTGGAAATCAAATTTCTTTGAAATCGGACAATGTTGAATTTTCCCGCCTTTTTGGCAGCCATTTTAAATATGGCGGTCAATGAACAATTTTTAACATCAGTTTTGAAGTTGCGACATCAAGACCTATTTGGAAACCAAATGTCATTGAAATCACACAATGTTGAACTTTCCCGCCTTTTTTGGCGGCCATTTTGAAAATGGCGGTCAACAAACAATTTTCAACATCGGTTTTGAAGTCGCAACATCAATATCTACTTGGAAACCAAATTTCATTGAAATCGGACAATGTTGAATTTTCCCGCCTTTTTTGGCGGCCATTTTGAAAATGGCAGTCAACAAACAATTTTCAACATCGGTTTTGAAGTCGCAACAT
>MJUU01018852.1:61735-74290 GCA_002080025.1 Modiolus philippinarum
TTACACTTTTTGAAATAAAAAATAAAAAATGCACAAATTTTGAAAATTTTACGGAAAAAGGGCAATAACTCTGAGATGGGTTTTCGGATTTTCTTCAAAATTGCAGGGCAGGTAGATCTTGCTATGCTGATCACTTTTACTCCGACAGATTTTTGATATCTGTAACGGTTTTCAAGTTATAGGCCAATAAAGGGCTACGCCGAGCGCAGCATGATACGACCGCAGCATGTNTTCAGGAAATTTACCAAAAATTGAAATACAAAATTTATGAAATTTAACTATTGAAAATATTGTTTTTTTTACTAAAATTCATCAAAACGCATGGTTGCTAACAAGAATTCCCAAAAATTGCTGGTCTTTGAGAGTTTCAGGAAATTTACCAAAAATTGGAACCATATTTTTAAATCTTAGTGTTCAGAATTATGTCTTATATGAAGAAATGGCTAAAATATTTGATTGTATGCAAAATTTTCAAAAATTGTTAGTCTTGGACATTTTCAGGAAATGTACCAAAGTTGGAACAAGAATAATATTCCAAAAGCTTTATGTGTATCTATGGACTATATGCAATAATTTATATCAAAATCAAAGTCCTTATTCTCAATTTAGTATAAACAATGTTGATTTATGGACCTAAATAGAAAATTTAGCCAAATGCATTGTAGCGGAAAATATAGGTCAAGGTGACGTAATTCTGGTATGGATGTTGGTTACTACTAAAGATGTAACCACTTACCCAAAATCATCAGTCAATGGCAAGTAGGTGCTGAGATATGGTGCAAACAAAAAAAATATCATTAAAAAATCTTAATGGCACCAGGGTGCACAAGCCGAGTTGCAACTTCAAATATAATGTGACCAAGTTAATGTAAAGACCTGAATATTTCTAAAATTGTCTATTTATTTTCTTTCCTACCTAATATCCAAAATTCTGAGAATTCAAGATGGTCTATTTTCTGGTTTCATGTCTTGACATTTCAATATATAATTCAGTTTTCAGTCACTGTGACCTTCACCGACCTTGACCTTAAACCTACTTCCTCCAAAATCAATAGGGTCCCCTCTGGTATCCAACAACATATCCAAGTTTCATTTCAATTGGATGTTGACTTTTTGAGTTATCATCCAGAAACCAAATTTTTCTGAAATTTTCAGTCTACTTTTGGTAAGTGTGACTTTGACCTTTGACCCACTTTCTCCAAAATCAATAGGGTTCCTCCTCTCCTGGTACCAATCAATATATCCAAGTTTCATATCAATTGGATGTAAACTTTTTGAGTTATCATCCAGAAACCAAATTTTTCTCAAATTGTCAGTCTATTTTTGGTCAGTGTGAGCTTGACCTTTGACCTACTTTCTCCAAAATCAATAGGGTTCCTCCCCTCCTGATACCCAACAACATATCCAAGTTTCATATCAACTGGATGTAAACTTTTAGAGTTATCATCCAGAAACCAAATTTTTCTCAAATTTCAGTCTATTTTCTGCCAGTGTGACCTTGACCTTCGACCTACTTTCTCCAAAATCAATAGGGTTCCTCCCCTCCTGGTATCCAACAATATATCCAAGTTTCATATCAATTGGATGTAAACTTTTTGAGTTATCATCCAGAAACCAAATTTTTCTCAAATTTTCAGTCGATTTTCGGTCACCGTGACCTTGACCTTTGACCTACTTTCTCCAAAATCAGTTGGGTTCCTCCCCTCCTGATACCCAACAATATATCTGAGTTTCATTTCAATTGGATGTAAACTTTTTGAGTTATCATCCGGAAACCAATGTTTGACGCCCGCCCGCCCACACGCATGCATGCACGCCCGCCCGCCCACAACACCAAACCAATAGCCGAGTTCAACTTTGTTGCAACTCAGCTAAAAAACTAAGTCCAACTAATGGAAAAATATGGAAAAATTGGAATTATTTTTTCAAAAAATTAACTTTGAAGTTGTACTGAATATTGTATCCAAATTTCATTGCTATTGACTACAATTTGAGAAAGTTATTGAAGTTCAAAAAAAGTTAAACATTTGGGTTAACCAAATGTTAATGATGCCAACACCGATGCCGACACCCACGCAGACGACGACAGAATCTATGGTCGCTATGTCTTGTCTAAGCGAGACATTAATGATAGTGTCACTTAGAAAATCAAACCATCATTTAACTATAGAATTTTGAAGCAGTATTAAGAGAAGTGATAAATTGTAAGTGTATGAGATTGTATTTATTGAACATCCCATGATGGCATAAAATCATGTTTTACAAATACATGTTAGTAAAAATTTTTGCCTTCCCAAATTCTTTGACTATGACTTTTACTTTCCCAGAAATAAGCAACAAACCCGCACCTAACTCAGGCTGACCCTAATACAATACACATGTATAATGAATTAAAATTTCTTTTAAATGGCTTTTCATGCATTTATTTTTCTGATTCACAATTAATGTAATTTTCATTTACAAAACAATATGCATGTATATGTATAAATCAAATACTACCGATAGCATAAATAGCATACTTGCCAAATTATTTTGGGCAGAATTCCTGACGTTACGACGAGGGGTCTGGGGATCGCTTAATTATAAGGTCCCCAGTGGGTCCAGGGCAAAACCCTGGTCAGGGGTCCTGGGGATTGAAGCCCCCTGGTCGAAAACAATTTTAGAGGAATTTGAGGGGTTTCCAAAGAGCAAAAATGACACTTCAACGAAGTTGATTGCAAATATTAAAAACATTGAAATGATTTTGATCAATTGAAAACTAATTCTGAATAAAACAGGTTAAGAAAGGTTCCGGATAACTAATTTTTTTATGTAGAATTTCAACCAAAATGCCCTAAACTTGATGTCATTCTGCCATTTCCATATGTTTCTTTGACACTAATGACAACTGATTTCATGTAGAGGGTGTCGCCATACATTACTGGTTCAATTTTCCGGGTACTACAATGTATGTCAGGTTAGATTTTTCAGAAAATGGCTCCTTTTGAGCATCACCAAATTTGACATGGATTTTCTGTAATTATCTCCCTTTGATCTCCAATGACTATACTGTATCAATACTCTACCACTAAATAGCTTTAACTAGTATCTCTTTTTGGTTTTATGTTCTGAATTATATCAATATTGTAAAACAAAAAGCAGAATTTCTGTATACTCTAAGGGAAATCTCTGGGACATGCCCAAGCTTGAGGTACTTTTTTTATAGGACTAGTTTCGTGCCCCATGGATCTATTTTTAGAATAATTAGTTACCTTGAACCATATTGTGAGACCATTTTTCTTGGTTCACCCCAAAAACTATTTTAAAGTCTTAAGTTCATATTTTCCTATGTCGCAACTGGAAATTTTTACACTTTTTCGGTTTAAAACAAAAATTTTGGACTAAAATATGGCCCTTACCCATGACGGAATTTTGGCCAAAATTTCAATTTTGCACACAAGAGTTTGAAATGATTTTTCTTGGAAAGCTGAATAAGACAATCATGTTCTGATGTATTGTACACCCCTTTAATATGTGTAAATGATGTGAAAATACACTTTTCAGACTTATACTGGCAAGTTTAAATACAAGACCAATACAAAGAAGCAATCTAGGGGAGATAATTCCACTTTTTTTGGTCGAAGTTGCAAATAATACAGGTTTCCACAAAATGTTCACACACAAATGTTATATTTGTGTTTCCTTTCTTTACAAGTGTAATTTATTGGTTAGAATGCTCGTTTACACCTAAAACAAATTAGACTAATATTCATGCAATGGTTAATGCAGTTTAGATCAAATGTAACTTTCAAAACATGCCACTGTCATTGATTATGCTATGTTGTTTATCATGGAAAGTGCTCAACAGAGCCTCATATTTGATACAGGTTGAGTTGCCACTTCAGTAAAAATGTTATGAACTATCTGATATAAGTGCTACAGCTACTCTGTCAACCTTAAAACATTAAACAGAAGTGCAAGATATGATTCTTTTTGTATGTTTGTGCATCTAGAAACAGACCAATATTGCAACGGTCAAGCGAGTGACAAAAGTTTCAATTCAAAGAGATTTAATTTCACACCCCAAGCCGACGCTCGCAAGAACTGACCGCAGGTACAGAAGCATTGTTGATAATTGATTGAGAGCGATGTATGTAAATCAATTGATTGAAAGCGCGACCCGGAGAAGATTTTAAATTTGATTGGATAGTTTTATTATTATGCAACCAATCAAATGTTAAATCTTATCAAGACGCTACTGTCAATCAGTTATTCTGCATACACGATCTATGTTGTCCCCTGTCAATAAATTAACAATGTGTAAAATGTTCAGTTTCTTTCTCCGCAGGCAGTCTTTCGGAGCGTCAGCTTGGGGTGTAAAATTACATCCTTTTGCCACTTGCTTGACCGTTGCAATATATCAGTCAGGCTCTCTGAAGAGTCTTTGATTTATGACAAAATACCCTACAAAGCTCATTTGCTACCAAAATACCTTCTGTCAGTATGAATTTGCTGGTATTTATTCATAATTGCCTCCAACTGATGTGATTGTCTGCATTTCATGTGTAAAAAATGTGTATTTTTAATCTCCAGTACAAGAGAGTTTAAAAATTGAGGCACCCAATATGGTTCCGGATAACTAATTATTTTCATGTAGAATTTCAACCAAAATGCCCTAAACTTGACGCCATACTGCCATTTCCATATGTTTCGTTGACACTAATGACAACTGATTTCATGTAGAAGGTGTCGCCATACATTACTGGTTCAATTTTCCGGGTACTACGTCAGGTTAGATTTTTCAGAAAATGGCTCTTTTTGAACTTCACCAAATTTGAGGTCTCATATACCAGTTACGACATTGCCATTTACTTCAAGGCTAAATCAGCCATTTTCCACTGTTTGCCCTCAACATATAGGTTTAGCTTGACCTTTGAGTTGTATATCATTTCGAAGCATTTTAACTAAGGAATCCAAATCTCCCATAAAAATATGGGGTGAACCGTTTAGATTTTTCGCAAAATGGCAACGAATAAAAATATGAAATAAACAATAATATTTACATTTGAAAAAACACATGCTTCCCAGCGCTTGTCAGGGCCTTATTAGGCACCCAGTAAAACAATATTCATACATCAGCTTCAAATATGACAGTTGTCTCAATAGATATACATAATCAGCTTTCAAAAAAGTATTCTCATGATATTCTAACTGAAAGGATAAACATTTTAGCACTTCAAACATCCTCTTTTCAAATTTTAGATTTTTAGGAACTTTATGACTGAGGGACCAGTTGACCCGGAACTGGTTAATGAGACCTGACATGGATTTTCTGTAATTATCTCCCTTTGATCTCCAATGATTATACTGTATCAATACTCTACCACTAAATAGCTATCTAGTATCTCTTTTTGGTTATATCAATATTGTAAAACAAAAAGCAGAATTTCTGTATATTCTAAGGGAAATCTCTGGGACATGCCCAAACTTGAGGTACTTTATTTATAGGACTAGTTTCGTGCCCCATGGATCTATTTTTAGAATAATTAGTTATCTTGAACCAAAAGAGATATTTATGGGATAAATTTTACATTGTACATGCATTTTTATAAATTCAACACTTTAAAAATTGGTTTCCATGTAGTTTTTCTTATACATGTAACACAAAGACTTTATTTTGACTTCCTGAAAAAAGAAGAAATCCTGGAGAATTCCAGAGGTTTTAGCATAAATCTCTGACATTTCAACAACCTTCCCAAATCCTGGAAACAGCTCGAAAATTCTGGACCATCCGGGAGAATTCCAGAGTATTGGCATGTATGAAATAGTAGTCTTGTTTTTATATCAATACCACCAAGTGCACAGAGTGGTTGAAAACAGTATGAAAGACCTTATTCAGTATATTAGTCTACAAGGAATTTTAGGGACAGACTGCTCTTTTTTGGGGTCAAATGGGAGTGTTCTGTCTGATAGATAATGGGTCAATGTTTACAAGAGCGTAAATGAATGACTTACAGCACTACTAGATAAGGCAAGCATGGATTGTACTAAACTAAAATCACTTTGTTGAACATCATCAGTATTTGCTTTGTCTTTTGGCACCTAAAATATAGAAAGTGTTTGTATTGGGTTTTGATTATAGATGTATATAACATATCTGTAATTTAGGGATACCTTAAACATATCTAGATAACAGAATAAATAACCTTAAACATATCTAGATAACAGAATAAATTTTTAATTTAACAGTAAAAACTGAGAGGACGAGACAGCCAAAACAGCAGAAAATCACTTTTAACTGTATCTGTCTAAATTCTCAATTAATCTACTAGTATTAATATGTATTTTTTAAAAATTTAGTACACAACTAGAGGCTCGGAGACTTAGCCTGTATCGCTCACCTGACAAAATGCTACTATGCCATGCATGACCAAATATTATGTTTTTTACCAATGGGTTCTAATGTATAGCTATGTCATCCATTGGTACCTACTGAAATGAGAAATTTTTGCAAGGGACCTTCTATTCATTTACTTCAACTTGCTTTTTGGTTGAATTTGCTTCAGTGGTTTCAGAGGAGAAGACTAAAATGTGATTTTCCCTTAGGCTCCAATTTTAAACTATGTTCGCTCCTGGTGGCTATGTTTTTTATCAAATTGGAACAAAATGAATAATCTTTGTTATGGACCTTTAGTACATCATTCCTGTAAAGTTTGGTTGAATTTGCTTCAGTGGTTTCAGTGAAATTTTTTCCGATAGGGTCCAATGTTAAACATACTAGTAAGTTCCAAGCTGGCAGCCATGTTTTTTAAAGGATCGTAACAAAATGAGCAATCTTTGTTATGGACCTTTAATACATCATTCCTGTTAAGTTTGGTTGAATTTGCTTAGGTGGTTTCAAAGGAGAAGATGACAAGAGGCTCTCAAGAGCCTGTATTGCTCACCTGGGTCCTGCAGCACAATAATTCCCAATTGATGGTCCATCTTTGGTGGTGTATGTACATAAAAATCAGAAACTTTTTATAAAATGCAATTAAAATTGTTCAAGCAGTTTCAGAGAAGATTTTTTGAACGCAGTTTCCAAACTGAAGGGGCCTATGTTAATCTACGTTCCCTGCTGGCAGTTATTTAACATAAAACTTTCAAGAGGGTCACATAAGGACTATAATATCAAAATTCTACTGAAATTCTTCAAGCAGTTTCAGAGGAGAAGATCTTTTTATGCATTTCCCACTGGGTCCAATGTTAAACTAAGTTTTGTTACTGGTGGTCATGTCGGAAGACGGATCAGCACCAAAGTAACAAGCTTGGTCAAAATAGTGTTTCCTGCAGGTCATTTTGGCATGGCATGACGCCACGCCATTTTTTTTTTACGCCCTGCCCTTTTTTATTTTTGGCGCCCTGCCCTTTTTCAACTTGTGTGCCTTGACGCCATTCCGTAAATTAGGTCAGAACTGTGAATCATCTTTTAGATTGATCGTTCGAGTTATTTCCCTTTGACTGACGAGTTTGTCGTAAACAAATTGTGGACGCCATTTGTGGCGATTTAATATTTTTAAGGAAAGACTGATATAGCTCCTTCTATAGATAATGCCGTCAGCAAAGCGTAATAAAAGAAAGAGGGAGGAGGAAAATGAAAAGCAAGCAAAGACCTGCAAAAGATTGTTGTCATTTTTTGAAAGGTATGTGCAACTTATGTGAAATAATGTTTGTTTCGATCGCAGTCAAAGCACTCGTTGATTGTTATGTTTTTCGTAGTTTTATTTGCCGTAGGGTTGTTCTGTGGAATTAAATTTATTCTTGTTCACGTTTGAAAAGATTTTATTCGTTTGATTTAAATGAAAATACTTCGTGACTTCGTGTGATTTGAAATTTTATCGTTTTTAAAAACAATTTGAAACATGCTTAAAGAAATTAACATTTCCAAATAGAATAAAATATATTAACATTTTTCTTTTCAGAACCACTGAAGACAAGCCATCTGAATCACAATGTTTTGCAGATGAAGTGGAATTACACACCCAAAGTTTTGCAGCTGACATGGCTGAAGTGGAATTACACACTGAAAGGTAGGCAGAAGTAAAAAATTTAAACTTTTAAAAAACCTTGAAAATTGTGTTCATATTGCTGATTAAATTTTCATCCAGTTTTGACCTCATATTCGCCATTTTCACAAACTAATTCAACAGTTAGTTTTTATTCAATATACATGTACATACATGACCAAGATTGTGAAAAAAAATTCAGGAAATTGCAACTGATGATTTTCATTTTTTCAGAGAGTCTTCACGTGTTGTCCAAACTGGAAGAGAGAGGAACAATTCAGGGCACAGCAATAATTTCAATATCAAAGTTGAGATTAGAAAATCCTGAGATAATAACTCATTTGTCTGCTTTAAATTTGAGTTGTAGTTCAGAAGATTCGCTTCCACATTATGGTGATACAGACATTGAATGTCTTGCAGATCATTTTAATCTTGATGTTGAACAGTCTTTGATGGAATGGAATGAGATCAAACACATTTTTAAAGACGAAATGGAAAAATGTACTTCAAGGCATATGTAAAAAATCTGCAACACTGGGTAACATGTTCCCCAGTATACTTTTTTTGTTATCAGTTTCTGAAACACTCATAATTTCAACAGCGCCTGTTGAGCGCATATTTTCTAAAGTACAGTTAACAGTTTCAGAACGCAGAAACAGATTAAATGTAGAAACTGTAAATAATTTGTTGTTAGTTTCAGCAAACACTACTTCAGTGCTCGACATTGACTTAGGAGAATGTGTAAAACTGTTTTTGCAAGAGAAAAGGAGAATATGTCAATAAATATTTTTATAACATATATTTTAAGATATATTTCCAGATTTAAACTCTTTTAATCCAAAAGATTTTTAAACAAAGACATTTTTATTTCAAACAATATATTTGTTCCACTTTTAAAAGTTTTTTGATTATCCTGCATAACATTATTTAAGTACTACATGTACTAGCAATTTTTTACAGCAATCCAAAGCATTATTTCATAAAGTTTATGAACATAATGAGTTTAAAACATAATGTTACATTGTGATTATGCTATCTATACCATAATTTTATTGTTTTTATCTTGTTTATTCATAAATATTGCATATGCATGTATCCTGAATATATTTCATTAAAAATACAATATTTGTTTGCTTTGTTGCAAAACTGCAGTCATAGTAATGGTGCCCTAAAAGTGTAATCGATCACGGTTAAAGTGCCCTTAAGGAAAAAAATTACCATGCCCTTTTCAAAAGCTGCAGGAAACACTACAAATTCTCACAAGTTTCATTTATGCAATGTTCAAATTGAATCCATTCAATGGTTTCCCATGATATCTTTGTATGCATTTCCCCTTAGGGTCCAATTCATTGCTGGCAGCCATGTTGGATGATGGATCAGAACTGGTTACAACACTTGGTCAGCTTCTCATAAGCAAAGTTTGGATTAAATCTATTAAGCAATTCTCTAGAAGAAGATCTTTTGTTAAATTAAGTTCACAGCTGGTGACACTTGGTCAGCACCTGACAGGCATCATTCATGTCATGTTTGATTTAAATCCATTCAGCAGTTCTCTAGAAGATCTTTGTGTGCATTTCCCATAGGGTCCAATGCTGTCGGTCATGTAAGATGAAAGATTGACACCAAAGTAAAAACATTTGGTCAGCACTTCATAAACATCATTCATGCCAAGTATGGTTCAAATCCATTCAGTGGTTCTAAAGTAGAAGTTCTTTGTATGCATTTTCCCATAGGGTCCGATGTTAAAATTAAGATCCCCGCTGGCGGCCATGTTGGATTATAGATCGGCACAAAAGTAACAACACTTGGTCAGCACCTCATAAGCATCATTCATGCCCAGTTTGGTTCAAATCCATTCAGTGGTTCTCAAGAAGAAGTTCTTTGTATGAATTTTCCCATTAGGTCAAATGGTTAAATAAGTTCCCCACTGGCGGCCATCTTGGAAGCGGTCGGAAAACTTGAATGTGTTCAATAAAATGTAGTCCTTAACATGCTGAACATTTTTGCAATTTAAACTTGACCTCTATCTCAAAGCGTTTTTATACGACCGCAAAAAAAATTTTGCGGTCGTATTATGGTATGGCGCAGTCGTCGGCGTCGGCGTCTGCGTCGGCGTCTGTGGCAAGCATAACTTTGTTTCTAGTGGACAGATCATCTTCAAATTTCAGTATGTGGTTTCTTGGCATAATGGCGGGTTTATGGCCCCACCCGTTTCAGAAAAAGGGGCCAAAAAGGGGTAAAATTGGGTATTTTTGTGTCTGTGGACAGCATAACTTTGGTTCCAGTGAACAGATCATTTTCAAATTTTAGTATGATGTTTCTTGGCACATGCTTTAGCCGGGGCTATAATTTTATGTTCCTGGCCCCGCCCGTTTTAGAAAAAGGGGCCAAAAGGGGTTAAATTGGTTGTTTTCACATATTTGACTGTAAAATCTTTATTATTTATCGGATTTTGATGGGGTTTCTTTCAGTAAACTCCTTAGAAAATTTCCAATCTGTTGTATGCCAACGGATTTCATGTGGCATGTACCGTTCACCAGATAAATGGGGCCCAAAAGGGGCGAATTTCAAATATTTCATTTTTTTATTTTTAGTCCGATTTTGATGCAATTTTTTCCAAAGGATCCCTAATAAAAAATTATTGGAGCGCTCTACTATAAGATTTTTGGTAACTTGTTTCCTTAACCAGGTATGAGGGGCCAAAGGGGGCCAAAATCGTAAATTTACAGATAACCAAAAAATTTTATTTTTCATCGGATTTCGATGGGATTTTTTTCTTTTGATTCCTCTTGATATAAGCTTTCAGCATCATGTCAATGGATTGGGCATAGCTCTTACCGTTTCTGAGCTATAGAGGGTCAAAGAGGAATCATAAGGAGTCATAAGGAGTCATAAGGGCTAATTTTTATTTTCCCTAGTTTGTGTCCAGCTAATTACTTGGTCAATCTCCTTATTGTGTCCATCTAATTATTGTGTCAAGCTCTTTCCTATGTCCATACCTACTTTAAATTACACTTTTTCAAATTTCAGTGGACGACATGCTGCGGTCGTATCATGCTGCGCTCGGCGTAGCCCTTTATTGAATTTTAGGGAAAACAAGTAAAAAATCACGAAAAATTTGACCAATAAAGGACCACAACTCATATATAGGTACTTGGATTTTCTTCAAAATATCCTTGTGGGTAGATCTTAACATGCTGAACATTTTTGCAATTTAAACTTAACCGCTATCTGTTAATACTTTTTTAATAAAAAAAATAAAAACGTCAAAATTTTGAACATTTTATGGAACAAGAGTTGTCAGAAGACATCATAGCTCGCCAGGGATTCCAGTAACCTCAATGCACAATAAATTCGAAAGTAATAGAAAGCTCTCTTCACAAGAAAGTCACATATCAAATATAAACACCCTATCACTACACAACTTAATTCTAGAAGCAAGTTAAAGGTTTTTCAAAAATTGCCCTAAGGGCAATGTCAAGGTCAAAATGTCTACAAGTATGGTACAAGAAGAAAGCTCTCATCGCAAGAAAGTCACAAACCAAATACCGGTATGTACACAATATCACTAAACAACTTAATTCTACGTGCAAAGTTTAAGTTTTTAAAAAATTGCCCTCAGGGCAAGGTCAAGGTCAAAATGTCTACAAGTATGGTACCAGAAGGAAGCTCTCATCATCAGGAAGTTATATTCAAAATATAAACACCCTACCACTAAAGGACTACCTTCTAAAGGCAAGGTTGGAGTTTTCAAAAAATTGCCCTCAGGGCAAGGTCAAGGTCAAAATGTCTACAAATATGGTACCACAAGAAAGCTCTCACCATAAGGAAGTTACATACAAAATATAAACACCCTATCGCTAAAAGCCTACCTTCTAGAGGCAAGGTTTAAGTTTTTGACAAATTGCCCTCAGGGCAAAGTCAAGGTCAAAATGTCTACAAGTATGGCACCAAAAGAAAGCTCTCATCATCAGGAAGTTGCATACAAAATATAAACACCCTACCACTAAAGGACTACCTTCTAGAGGCAAGGTTGGAGTTTTTTTAAAAAATTGCCCTCTGGGCAAGGTCAAGGTCAAAATGTCTACAAATATGGTACCACAAGAAAGCTCTCACCATAAGGAAGTTACATACAAAATATAAACACCCTACCGCTTAAAGCCTACCTTCTAGAGGCAAGGTTTAAGTTTTTTTACAAATTGCCCTCAGGGCAAGGCCAAGGTCAAAATGTCTACAAGTATGGTACCAGAAGAAAGCTCTCATCATCAGGAAGTTACATACAAAATATAAACACCCTTCCACTAAAGGACTACCTTCTAGAGGCAAGGTTGGAGATTTTACAAATTGCCCTCAGGGCAAGGTCAAGGTCAAAATGTCTACAAATATGGTACCACAAGAAAGCTCTCACCATAAGGAAGTTACATACAAAATATAAACACCCTACCACTAAAGGCCTACCTTCTAGAGGCAATGTTAAAGTTTTTCAAAAATTGCCCTAAAGGCAAGGTCAAGGTCAAAATGTCTACAAATA